>JAHBMJ010001571.1:0-17500 GCA_018398765.1 Chromera velia
ATCAAGTGTGAGTTCTGTCCCCACACCCCTGATTCAGACAGACCGAGACGGCATTGTCTGTGGGCCGCCTTAGGTGAGATGATTCACGGTCAAATGTATGAGCACGATATCGTCTCTTTTCATGTGCAGAAGGTCAGGTCTTTATTTGGCTCCCAGACCGGCCTGGTCCGGCCAGTCGGTGAATGATTCCCTGTCTCAGAGTGGTGTATTCGATTTTGCGCCTCCGATGATCAAGAATGACATTGTGTGGGGAAACAGCCGTTACCGCTGCTCTTTGTATGAATACCCCACCGATAAGTCAGGGGGGAATTTTCGATCTGGTGTATATTTCTTCCACCCCTATCCGTCTGGGGGGTTCCAACAGCCCCCTCTGGTCAAAATCCATATACGCACTGCCAGTTGGACCCGGGAATTGACGAATCAGACCCCCAAACTGATTGCCTTCACTCTCGCAAACCCGCTCGCTGTTCATCGGCAGCTTGGTTTCCTCATTTCTGTGGGGCTCTTGCATCGATGTTCCTGTTTGACCATTGGGAGGGGGCAGGTAGAAAGTTTAAAAAAAGTGATCTCGATTTCATTTTTGGATATGGTCAAATGCATCCACCGTAGCTCCAGCAATTACGGGAGAGAGCAACTCTCCAAGCACCTTGGTGAGGAGGGCTGGAAGTATGACACGCCTCCCACAGAAATTTCAAAGAAGAATGAAAAAAGAGTGAAAGAAAACGTGTTACTAACGATTCTTGAGAGAGGTGTTGTTCGCATTCTTTTGGATGCAAACCAACTTTGAGACTAACCTCATTCACTTTACAGCTCATTATTCCAAGATCTGTGTTCTTCACTCTACATCGTGCATTATACAGTCACAATGCGGTCTCATGCCATGTGTGTATACTGTGATATTGTGTGTGTGTGTCTGTGTCTGTGTGTGTGTGTGTGTGTGTGTGTGTATGTGTATGTTTGTGTGTGTGTATGTGTGTGACACTGCCACACTGTGTTATGTGTGTGTGTTGTGTATGTGTGTGTGTGTGTGTGTGTGTGTGTGTGTGTGTCTGTGTGTGTGTGTGTGTGTATGTATGTGTGTGTGTGCGTGTGTGTGTGCGTGTGTGTGTGCATATGTGTGTGCATGTGTGTGTGTGTGTGTGCATGTGTGTGTGTGCGTGTGTGTGCGTGTGTGTGTGCATGTGTGTGTGTGTATGTGTGTGTGTGTGTGTGTGTGTGTGTGTGTGTGTGTCTAGGTGTGTCACCGTGTGTGTGTCTAGATATGTGTGTCTGGGTGTGTATGTGCGTGCGCGCGTTGCAAATTATGTTAAATAATGTATATAATGAAACCAGATTATATTATTATTGTCTAACCAATAACTGCAGTTCGAACTATAATTACTTGTGTCGTTAGCAACTGAGTAGAATCTATAGCATAACACTATAAGTATCATGATCACTATAATGCTTTATCGTTATCTATCTTCATACCAATTAAGCTAGCTAGATTTTCTTAAGGTTATATGTACAGGAAAAAGTTATTATTTTTTAGGATGCTACGCTAGTAGGATTAAGATTAAAGAATCAATAATAAAGATTAATGTCCGGAGGATTTGCTTCCCGCGCCGTAGGCGCCGGCTAGAGGGAAAAAAAAAAAAGTAGACGATTTGGGAAGATTTTTTTTTTTTTTTTTACTTTTTAACCCTGAACAATAGTTGACAACAGTTGTGCAACACACAAACAACACTTATGCAACAGTTGAACAACAGTTGTTTGACTGAAAAAGAAAAAAAAAAAATAGACGATCTAGAGAGATCTTTTTTTTTTTTTTCTCTAGCCGGCGCCTAGCTTCCGCCCCAATGTCGAATATGTAGTGACGCGATACATTGCCTTCATTAATATTTTAAATCTAAAGCTTCCATCTCTCGAGAGACATGTTTCATTGTTTCTTCATCAAATTTATGATCAAAGCTGCTGCTAGCCTGCTGGCTTTTATGTGAGAGCCTTCCATCCAACCCACTTCATCTGATAGCATGACACTGACATCTAGATTCTTTTCTTCCTTGCCACCTTCCTTCATTCATTCATATATCTAAATATCTAGCTATTCATGTTTGGTACCGTTTGCAGTACGTCTTAATTGCTAATATTTATAATATAATAGATACTAAATCAACATTAATCGATCAATGAATCAGTGAATCGATCATTCGGCCTTTACAGTAATCAACTTTCAAATTCTAAAACGCTGGAATTAAATTGAATGATCAGCGCGGACCCCCTCCTGGCGTTCCCCCACCCAAGTTTCCCCCTTCAACTCCACTGGCACCCTGACCATTGGAAGGGGACTGTCCCAGGGACTGCAGTGCCGCGGCCACACCGGCAGGCTGGCCGCCTCTCCTGGCGGGGCTACCGGGCACAGCCCCTGCATTGTTCCCCCCGAGTGCACTTGGAAGCGCGGCAGCGTCTGCTGGCTGTTGCTGGCCATCCTGTCCAGGCTCAACTGTCTGCTGCTGAGTGTTCTTGTTGTTCCCCCCACCTCCCCCAAACATCCTCCGCATTGACCTCCACATGTCTTGGAAGCCCATGGAGGCCGCTTCCAAGTGCGTCAACTCTCTCGAAGACGTACCTAGAGCGCTTGCGTTGGCCTGCCTCCAGTCCGCCACTTGTTGGAGAATTGCAAGAATCTGCGCAGACGAATCACCAATGAATGCACCCACCCTCCCGTCAGTTAGACTCACTGGCCGTATCAGAATGGTTTGTCTCCTTGCAACAACAAATTTTCTTTCAATGCAGCACGAGGCGCGTACGTCTGCATGCATCCGATCGTGTGCCAAAGACGGATTTCATTGCTTCTTTTCTCTGACACACCCACCCACCCACCCCCCTACACACACACACACACACACACACACTCGCCACGCACAATAGATGGACATTGCTCAACGCATGCAGAGACTTCTAATTCGACTGCTCATTTTCGAACAAACGACGCCCAAGAATCTGTTCTACGCATCGCTCCATGTCCATAAACTCAGCTTTATTGTCAATGTCCCCCTCATGCACAAACCTAGCTACTGATCAACATGCACGTAGCTGGAGGCACACAGACATACAGACAGACCTACTTACCTGGGTCTCCACGGTCTTCTTGAATCCAGTCTCGACACTCTGCCGCAGCTCCCTCTTGGCACGCCGACCCAGCGCGACCTCCATTCGAGAGACGAAGTAGTTCAGCTGCATGATGCACCAAGTTTGAAGGGGAGAGAGAGAGAGAAAGATCCTTTAAGTAAAAAATTGACATAGTGGAAAGACAAACGAGGACGGCAGAACGACTCATCTAAAAGAAGGAATGAAACACAAAAACACAAACACACGCACAAGGCAAGCAAGGGGGTGAGGGCATGACGCAGGAGGAAAAGGAACGAACCACGTGGAGCCGGAGAGAGAGAGGAGAGACGGATGCGTCCAGAGAGATGCCGACAGAATCTCCTCGACAGACAAGACAGACAGACTGTATGGTTTCTTTCCCTCCTCTTCTTCATGAACGCAACAGGACAGACAAACAGACAGACAGACAGACCAATGTTTCTTCTTCTCCCTTCTTTTCTTCATGAACACAACAGACAGACAGACAGCCAGACAGACAGTCAGTCAGATAGACAGACAGACAGTCAGTCAGATAGACAGACAGACAGACGGACGGACGGACGGACGGACAGACAGACACAGACAATCAGACAGAGAGACAGATAGACAGACAGATAGTCAGACAGACAATCAGGCAGACAGACAGTCAGATAGACAGACAGACAGACAGTCAGATAGACAGACAGACGGACGGACGGACGGACGGACAGACAGACAGACAGACAGACACAGACAATCAGACAGAGAGACACATAGACAGACAGATAGTCAGACAGACCATCAGACAGACAGACAGTCAGATAGACAGACAGACAGACAGACAGACAGTCAGACAGACAGTCAGTCAGATAGACAGACAGACTATAGACAGACAGACAGACAGACAGACAGACGGACAGACAGAGACAGACAGACAGACAGACAGACAGACTGACAGACTGTCAGACAGACAGACAGACAGACAGACAGACGACAGACAGACAAGACAGGCAAACAAACAAACAAACCGACCGTGCACGAGAGCAGAGGACCCGTCTGCATGAAGAAAAAGACGACCTGGGAAAGACAAATAGAGACGATGACCAGCGATTCCTTCAATGCACCTGCACAAACACACGTGGGGGAGAGAGTGATGGATGATTTAAATGAAGAAACTCTGTGGTCACTTACACAGACATGCAGCAGAAAGAGACAGACATTGCATCCTTCCTTCTCTTTTGTTGGATCCACAGAGAGAGACCTCTGAGACCTGCAGATCGACTGTGAATCAACGAACGCCTCTCTACCCAACCTTCCTCGCACCCCGTCTCTCTTTTTTTTCGCCCTTTCTTTCCATGCATCTATCTTAAGCCTGGATACAAATATCTCCTGGGTGTGACTCCGTCCACCTTCACCCACTCCTTCTCTCCGTCACCCACTCATTATTTCACATTGCGGCCCACCTCATTCGCCCCACGTCTTTCTGCCGTCGCCTGAAGTACATTTCCTCTGGTCTTCACTGAATTCTCTCCGATTTCTTTGCATGCCTCACCATATCCACACACATACCCTTCCTCCCTTGTGTTTCATTCATTCATTCATCTGCAGCAAGCAGTTCCTTTCACTCCCCACCCACCCACCCACCCACCGTGTTCGTCTTCCTCGTCAGGCCAGGGGATGAGAAGGACCCAGACAACAAGGAGCCCGGCCACCAGGAGGAAAAACAAAAAAAACCAGAGAACCTGCCAACCAACGAAACAGCAGTACCTGCATCCATGCATCATGTGGCCAACCACCAGAGCAAGCAATGCCCTCATGCGAAAACATGCAGGGAATGAAGAGCAATGCAGAACACTGTTGCGCAAACGAGCAAGCAAATCAGTCGCTCTGAGTGTGTCTCCGTAGACCATACGCTCACACGCAGCAATGCATGTCCGGAATGTACATTCACGTTTCTGCTTCCTTCATATCGTCCCCGTTTCTGCTTCCTTCATATCGTCCCCGTTTCTCCTTCCTTCAAATCGTCCCCGTTTCTCCTTCCTTCATATCGTCCCCGTTTCTCCTTTCTTCATATCGTCCCCGTTTCTCCTTCCTTCATATCGTCCCCGTTTCTCCTTCCTTCATATCGTCCCCGTTTCTCCTTCCTTCATATCGTCCCCGTACGTTCTCATAAGTTCACCTCCCTCCATTCAATCCCTTAATTTTCACAATCATGTGTGCTCCTACCGAACGCACAGTACCGTACCGGAGATACTCAAAGAAGAATCCCTTATGCCTAGACGGAGGGAGATTAGTATCGATCGTGTGGATGGATGCAGGCGTCAGCTTCACCACGAGGTCCGTCCCTGCACAAAAAAGACATGCAGACGCCCGCAATTGTCACCAACAGAACGACACATAATTCCCTCCCCGAATCTTACGCATCGCATCGCAAGCCCACCTGCACCGACAGCTGCCTGCACAGCAGCAGCACGAGGGGACCCAGACCCAATGAGGCTCATCTAGGCCCCAAGGAAGAACCGTAGACAGGTTCTGCACACACACCCCACGCGTGGCACGTGCAGCATACACATGCAAAAAAAAATAAATTGATTGCCTGCATTGCTCTCATGAATTGCTGAACAGAGGAAAGAAGACACGTGTGCACAGCGACAGATAATAAACGCGAAAGTAAAATAGGAGTGAACAAGAAAATGAAAGTAAGGAAGTTAGGCGGGAGAAAGGGGGGAGAACAAAGGCAAAGAATAGTCAAAGAGAGAGTAAGCGGAGAAGACTTCGGTAAACACGGAGAGGGGGCAAAAACAGAAAGACGGCTGACCGTTTCCGCTTTGGTCGCCAGGACTTCGAATCGGTCCCTTACTTCAGTACGGGTCTTCTGCAAACAATCATTCACTGATACACTAACTCCCTCACTCACCCACTCAGTCAGTCAAGCGTTCATCCATGGATGCGCCTCCATGACCTCATGCAGTGCGCGATCGATCGCTTTGCCCCTCCCCCCTCGGCTCTTCTCACTTTCCATCTTCATTCGAATGAGTTACTTCCTTCCTTCCGTGCAAGCGCTTCCCTAAGGGCATACGGAATTGAGTCCGGCTTCGCTTTCGCTTCCCGTCGAAGAGCACACAGACAAACCTAAAGAGCGAAGCGTAAAAAAAGGAGACAAACAACCAGAACGACAGAGGGAACAGAGACAGACGACCGCTGAAATTCCCTAAGAGTGAGTGCTGTTGGTACGGTCGAACGAACAACTGTGCCTGCCGGCATGGACATCCGTGCATCACGTACGGGAAGAAAACACGAAAGAAAGAAAGAAGTGAAGAAGGAAAGAAAGAAAGAAAGAAAGAAAGAAGGAAGGAAGGAAGGAAGGAAGGAAGGACGGACGGAAGGAAGGAAGGAAGGAAGAAAGGAAGAAAGGAAGGAAGGAAGGAAGAAAGGAAGGAAGGAAGGAAGGAAGGAAGGACGGACGGACGGACGGAAGGGACGAAGGAAGGGAGGAAGGAAGGAAGGAAGGAAGGAAGGCAGGAAGGAAGGAAGGAAGGAAGAAAGGAAGACACACGGATAGACAGGGCGAGAGTGAGATGCAGAGAGGGAGAGAGAGACAGAGCGGGAGAATGAGAAAGAGAGATGAGCGAGCGAAAAGAGAGATAAAGGGGCAGGCAGACAGGATGAAGAATGTCCAAACAAACAACGACAGGCTCAATTCAGAATGTGAAAGAGACTTCGCAGAAGGTTGTAGTTCTGTCGTTGTGTCATATGCGAAAAAGTGGCAAACTGACGGAAATTGACTCGCTGACAGACGCAAACGACAGCTCTCTCTTCGCATCCGCAAGACTCGACGCTCTCTGCATATTTGCGTATCGCCACATCGCCACTGCAAGAAACAAAGCAAGGAAAGAGATCGAAGAAACGAACGGAGAAGATCGCCGGATTACAGACTGTTGAAAAGAGAACGATGCCCTCAACCGAAATGGACGAGAAGTAAAAAACAACCTGAAATGCGCAGGAGAAACGAAAGAATCGGCGAAGAGAGGGACCTGCATGCCAGCTCAGGCCTGTGTGTGTGTGAGAGAGAGAGAGAGAGCGAGCGAGGAGACAAAGAACAAAGAGAGAAACGAAAGCAAGAAAGAAAGAAAGAAAGAAAGAAAGAAAAGAAAGAGAGAGGGTGTAGGGAGGCAGACAGAGAAAGCAAGAAAGAGAGCATGCATGCACCTACCTTTGAACACGATGTTGTTCGTTTCCCATTCTCTCTCCACGATCCGGATCTGTCTCTGTAGATCGCTGTACAGAGTCTCGAACGAGTCTGACACCGACTCCAGAGCTTTCTGCATGCATGCATCACTCATCGATCCCCCCACGCACGCAGCAGGCATCCGCACACACACCCATCCATCCATCCATCCATCCTGCGATCGAATGAAGAGTTGAACGAACAGAACAAGAATAAGGGAAGGAGAGAAAGGGAGAGCGTGCCCCTCACAACAGCCCCGCAAGGATGTTCACACAGATCGACAGATGCATGTAGCGGCTGGCTGCTTTGACTGCACCCACCGAACATCCAAATCTCGGCCAACCCAGCTGCCTCCATCCATCTCTAGCTGTCTGTGTTCCCTCCCGTCTGGTCCTGACCAAATAGATCGATGCATCGATCGCCAGTGCTCCCCTTCCGCCCGTCCATTTATCCATCTCTCCCCCCCCACCCCCTCTGTGTGTGTGTGTGTGTGTGTGTGTGTGCGTGTGTCAATCTATCCTTTTGGGGAAGCTTGCTAACCGACTGGAGACGCAAAGCAGACGATGCAACAATCACATAAAATACCGTGATCGTATCCACGCATCGACATTGTGTGAAATGCATGCATGCATACATTCACCCTACAAGACCACTGCATCCGTTTGCACTATGAACATTCTGTCACTGGAATGACGGACTGACCACAAAGAAAAGAGCATTCGTGTCGGTGTAGTCCTTTAGGTGTCCTGCATTCATTCATCCATCCATGTTGTTATAAATAATATAATTAATGGTAACATCGGGGGAGGGGCCGCATGAAGTGACCAGGGTGCACTCACACATTTCCTCCATACGCGTAGCATTCAAGGCACTTACCCTCCCTTTCCCTCATTTCCTCAATACGCGTAGCATCCGAGGCACTTACCTTCCCTTTCCCTCATTTCCTCAATACGCGTAGCATCCGAGGCACTTACCTTCCCTTTCCCTCATTTCCTCAATACGGGTAGCATTCAAGGCACTTACCTTCCCTTTCCCTCATTTCCTCAATACGCGTAGCATCCGAGGCACTTACCTTCCCTTTCCCTCATTTCCTCCATACGCGTAGCATCCGAGGCACTTAGCTTCCCTTTCCCTCATTTCCTCAATACGCGTAGCATCCGAGGCTCTTACCTTCCCTTTCCCTCATTTCCTCAATACGCGTAGCATCCGAGGCACTTACTTTCCCTTTCCAGCATTGACGCGAAGAGTACATCTGGGTCTTGCAGTGAGAACATGGACTTCTCCCCCTTCCCTGTACCTCTCTCTTTTTGACACACACACACACACACACACACACACACAGAGGCGAAGACACGGACCTGCGACTTCGTAGACGCAAGTGAGGAAGAAAAGGAAGACGAAGATTCCGTCGATGACAGAGAAGGCCACGAGGGGCAGAAACGGGCGGAGCCAGTGGGTGTCCACGATCAGCTCTGTGCCCTCAACCTGCAGAAAACCGAAGCAAGAACACACACACATACACACACACGGATACACGTTCAATCAGACAGACAGACGAGCCCCGAGCGAAAAGCAACGGTTGCTTGCCGAGAGGCAACAGATGAGAGAGAATCGGGTCCTCACTCCCTCCTGTGCACTTGCGGAGACTTGAGCGATTTGTGTGCGCATTGCTGGATCGATCGATCTGTTGAAGAAAACTTCAATTCAATCGATCGATCCATCTCCAAGCAGGAGTGCTGAAAGGATCGGCAAGGAGGTGAAGAGATCAACACCCAAAGAAGATCCATCGATCGATCTGTCCGTTTGTCTGTCTGTCTGTCCATGAAGTCGTGTCCCAATTTTGAAAACAAATTCTGCGGGTTTGAAGAGACGGAGATCGACAGACCACGAAGAGCAATCCGCCCATTGCCGCCAGAGGCAGGAGAGATGCTGCGATCAGCTTTCCGTATCTGGGCTTGACAAATCGGTCTCCTATCTGAAGGGAGGAAAGAAAGAAACAGAGCAAGCAAGCAAGAAAGAAAGCACTTATTCATATGTCAATACGCGAACGAATATCTTCGGGTTGATCAAACTACAGAACAAATTAAGGGAAAATGGACAAGTCTTCACCCATCCATCCATCTGTCCATCCAAAAATCCCGTTGCAGCGAGGGAGGGAACCTTCAGTCAGTCCTGAAGAAAAGAGAAGAGACGAGACGAGAAGAGAAGAGAAGAGAAGAGAAAGGCAGAAGAGAAGGCTTATGCACTCGCAAGTGCCTTCACTGGATCATTCACACTCTCTCTCCCATAGGGAAAGGGAAGGAGGGGGGAGTGTTGATCATTAAATCGCGGGCGGTGAAAAGAAAGCGAGTGTGTATCAATCCATGCAGACGCAGATGCAGTCATCAATCACTACGCAAGTGCTGCCGCACAAAGATACAGGCAGGCACCAGCTGTCACGTCTCTCTCTCTCTGAGAGCACTCAGTCAGATGGGAGTTGTCCAAATGCCGGGAGGACCAGCGCAACCTTGTCTGTCTGTCTGTCTCCTTGGCCGTCTGTCTATCCCTTCTTCTGCCCTTGGTCTTGATGTGTCATGAAATTCCTGTAGAAAACTGCAGAGCTTTCTCATTAGATGGATGGAGACGGGCACGAAGATGATTTCAAAAAGAAGAAGGTGAAAGACACCAAAGATGAACCAGACAGAAAACAGGCTGACTGACTGACTGACTCTTGGGAGCAGGATCTCCACATCAGTTCCTTGAAATTCGTCCCGCAAGAAATTTTTCAGCGCCCCTTCTGGCTGTCCCCCCATTTCCCTCAAATCCTTTCTGTCACTCGAGGGGGGGTTCGTCTGATCGGGAGCATCTGGCAGAAGTGGATCGGCGCCTGCATGGGTCCCGTTCGCTCGGGAGGGGGAAGTCATTCTGACCCTCCCTTTCCTACTTACTTTTTGCTCCTCTCTGGCCGTCTTCACAACTCTTTGCTACCCGTTTTGTCTGTGTTGCGAAAATGCGGGGAAAGCTGTTGCTTTAACACTCACATATTTCTTGACGAAGCGTCTGCAGTGGACGAATCGAGAAGGGCCGGTCAAAGGGAAAGATCGACACGCTGTCCTGACTCCTGAGCCGTATATATACACAGGGAACCTCAATCGACAGTGCTCGACATTCTTTAAACTGATGTCTGTCAGATCATGATTCGCCATGATTGAGGATTCGATCGCCTCCATCAATTAATCCTCCATTATGCCTCCAATTGCCTCCATCAATTTCGCCAATTTAAATTCGCCGTTCGCCTGCATGCCGCCCGAGCGCGCATCGCGAGCGCGTAGGCTGCGATCACATGCGATCACAGATGATCACACTGCACAGACCTGTATTCTGTCTCGAGTTTTTAATCAAAGCTGGCATTGAGTCCCGACGTCCACTCCTGGCATCTAGCTCTGTAATGCTCAGACTGTGTGTTCATGTTCGAGAGATTGAGTCTCTCATCGAGCTTTTTCTGCTGCATGGCTTGACCTTCCATCCGTCCAGCCCGAAACTGCATGGGGAGTTTGGGGGAGACGGGCTTGAGATGTCATCCATGCTGATTAATTCTCTGATCCAGTGATGATCATGACGTTGGCCCGTCTACTTAGTCTCTTCCTGTGGGTTCATCCCCCTTGCCGCTTTCCTGCCTCGTCAAATACTCTTCAGCCATCCTACCCAGTCGCCATGCTTCCCCATCTCCCCGAACCACCAGAAGGGTATGCAAGCTCGACGACCCATGAACGGTTGGGAGGGCCAGCCGTCTCCATCGCCCTCCAGTTCTTCAGAGACGTCGTCTTGGGCTCTCTGCTAGCAGTCGGCGACGCTCGGCCAAAGGGATTCCTGTCAGATCCCTCCACGGTACGTCAGTCTGGCACACACACTCATACACACTCTCCCTCCTGTCGCATCCGTACATGCTTTCACACGTGCATGACACGTCGCATTTAGGCAAGCATATATATATATATATATATATATATATGCGCATGGACGCAGGCGCGATGTACTGATGGCACAGAAGCGACATGATTTTCTATTTGCAATTTAAGTACATGCAGGTGGAGATTCGAGAGTCCCTCATTGTGGGGGCAGGAGACGGCCTCTTCGCCACCATGTACATTCCTGCCAACACAGTGGTTAGCCTTGCAGTCAGAAGACAGCTCTTTTGGTTGGTTGTAGTCTCCCCCCCCCCCCCCCCCCTCCCTCTCTCCCTCTCTCCCTCTGTGTGTGTGTGTGTGTGTGTGTGTGTGTATGTGTGTATGTGTGTATGTGTATGTGTGTATGTGTGTGTGTGTGTGTGCATGTGTATGTGTGTGTGTATGTGTGTGTGCGTGTGTGTGTATGTATGTGTGTTTGTGTGTGTTGGTGCGTTCTCCAGGTCGGGGCCTACCCGGGGCCCAGTTACTCTCCCAATGTTTGGCACAGGTGGAGAACGAGGGGCGCGGGGTTGCCTTTTCTGATGAAGCTGCGGCGCATGCAGAGAGGGCGCGGAGACGGACATAACACGAAACAGGTGAATGAAGCTGCAGCCCCGCTGCCTCATCCCCCCTCTCTGTCGGGGGACATATTTTACTCGAACGGTCCTCCCCTGCAGACAGCCTTAATTCAAATGAAAGCCCTTGCTGCCTCTCTGCCCGTCCTCAATGACGGTTCTGCCCTCCGTCCTCTTGAAGTCAATCGATGACTTCTTGAATTAAATTCTCCCTCCCAGCCATGCACGAGGGAGGGAGGGAGGACATTTGTGTTCGTACATGCAGGTCCAGCCTTGTGAATGCGCTGCCTGCATGCAGATGATGGATGGATGGATGTGCGTGTGCACCGGTCCCCGCACTGAGCCTCCAAGATCAATTGAGGACGTGTGAAGCACTTCGATCTTTTGTCGCTAGCTCTCTCTCTTTTTCTGGGCCCATTTGCTTTCTTTCCTACCGCCTGATATCATTTTCCCTCTTAATTCCGCTTTAATTCTTTGTGTGTCTCGCTGATTCCTGTATATCCCTTTGCAGGTGCCAAAAGACCCTTTGCAATACCGGAGAGGCTGGACTTCGGGGGGCCGCCAAGGACGGAAACAAGAAGAAGAACCAGAGAGAAACACCGAAGACGAAGAGGAAGAAGACGACGAAGACGAATGCCTCCAAAGGTGCGCACATGCATGGGCCCTGCCCGTCAGTGACACGCATCTGAATTAAGCGCGCCTTAATTCTTTAATCCCTGTGTTCAATGAAGTAACTTTGATGCATACACACACTCACTCACACGCACAGGTACACGCAGACATACAAAGGCCTCTATTTTTCAATCAGACATCATCATCATCACGTCATCGTATGTCATCGCCATTCGATCGTCCATTTCTGAATTCTAGCCTTAGACAGCGTACTCAGCTTGAGCCCATCCCCCCCTGGCCTGAAGGAGAAAACATATGATGCAAGCTTTTTCTTTCATACAGAAAGAAAATGCGAGCCCATCCCCCCCTGGCCTGAAGGAGAAAACATATGATGCAAGCTTTTTCTTTCATACATTTTCTTTCATACAGAAAGAAAATGCGAGCCCATCCCCCCCTGGCCTGAAGGAGAAAACATATGATGCAAGCTTTTTCTTTCATACATTTTCTTTCATACATAATTCTTTCATACAGAAAGAAAATGCGAGCCCATCCCCCCCTGGCCTGAAGGAGAAAACATGTGATGCAAGCGAGAGAGAACCTGAGAACGGATGAATCCACCCTTCCCGGCAATTAACAGAAGTGATTGACTCAGAGAAACGGGAATGTCACATCGTCTTCGACATAACTCATTGATCGATTGAAGTGCCTGTTTATGACGGGCACAGGAAAAATCAAATCTTCTGGAGGTATACAGCGCATGTCTGTAAGATCGTCTTCGACATACATAATTCATTCTCTCCATGCATCCCCAGCTACCCTGTGTACGTGCCCATCCTCTGACTGCGTGTGACTTCATCCGCAAGCGCTTCGCTAGACCCGCACACAAGGAAGGTCCCTTTCTCTCTTTCTCTCTGCCTACCTGCCTGCCTGCCTGCCTGCCTGCCCACCTGTCTGTCTCTGAACCCTTTTTAACTCGATGATGCGCTTCTTTCCTTTCCTTTCCATTCCATGGTTCGATTCCCTTGCTTGAATTCTGCATGAATGAATTCGCATGCAGATTCGGGGTGGCCTCTGACCTCCTGTTTCCCCCCACTCTCAGGGGTGTCCTCGATCTTCTCGTGTTCCGGCTTTCCGGGGCCATCTGGATGGAGACAGGCAAAGGGAAAGAGAAAGGGAAAGGGAAAGGAACAGACACTGAAGGAGACGCAGACACCCAGACACAAACAGCACGGCCGGGTTTCCAGAAGAAGGAGAAGGAAAAGGAAGAGAAGGAAGAGCAACGATTGGAGGCTCTGAGAGAGATGACAAGAAAAGCAATCGCCTACTGTTGGAGCGCAAGAGGTTAGTGCAGTGTGTTTAGTACAGTGTGTTTGCTTGTCTGTCTGTCTGTCTGTCTGTCTGTCTGCCTGTCACTTTGTCAGTCTGTCTCACAGCATTTCTTTTGAGTGCGGCATGTTGCTGCTTACTCGAATGATATGTTGTTTGATTGTTTTTGAAAGATCAAATGAAGATGGTCAGAGATATCATCATCAAACATCACTTATGCATGGTCTGAATGAGCAATTTGAGATGAGTGAGTGAATCGAGTATCTTCCTTCAGCGCTCAAAGTTCGAAAGATCTACCATTGAGCAAGTTTGCCATGAATCAAAAAGACTGCAGGCAGGCAGGCAGGACGACGTTGAGTTGACACGGGCCCTCCCTATCCCTAGCTCTCCAGGCAGGCAGGCAGGCAGGCAGGCTGCATGGTGTCGTGCATGCACTGGGAAGGACGGAGGGAGGGAGGGAGGGAGGAAGCTGGTTCCTTCGATCTTAGTCAGCCTGCATGCTTGCATCATCGTGTGGATGCATGGTTGTTGGTTCTGCTTTGAGTAAGAGTCAATGAATGAATGAATGAACAGATTAATTTTTGATAGCTTGCAAGGGTGTACGTACGTACGTACATGATCTACATGCATGGATGCACTCAGGGTCCCTGTCTGACGAGCCGGGGAGTGTAGTGATAGACCCGACCGATGAGCAGGGGAACCTTCCAGGGGGGGGCAGGGGGGACGCTAGGTATCTGTTGGGTCTCTTCAAGTGCTCTTTGGCCCTTGCAAAGGTGTGTCGGAGTTACACATTAATTGAAAGAATTAGACGTCAGACAGACAGAAAGACAGATAAAGGTAGAAGGACAGATAGATGGGCAGGTAGACAGGACGACATAAAAGCTCTGCATGTCGTACTTTTGCTTTCCTTTCTCTTCCTTCTTTTGTTTTTGTTTCCACGTACCCCCAGGGCCTTCACGCAATTCAATTCGGGCAGGCAACTGAGAAAGAGAAATGGTACCCCCTTGAAGTTCACGCAATTCAGGCAACTGAGAAAGAGAAATGAATTAAGACAGAGAGAGACAAAGAAGAACAGAGAAGAAAAGAGAAAAACAAGAAAAGAATAACGATGACTTCATTAATTCGCAGGTTAACGAACCCCCTGCCGGGACTGAGCCGAACGTCGTCATTTCAGATGAGCGCGGGATGATTTTGTTCATAGCAAAGAGAGGCATCTATGCGAACGAGGAACTGTACATCAATTACGGAGAGCTGTATGATAGGTCAGTCAGTCAGCTGAACGAAGTCTCGATCGATCACTCTTTTAATTTTTTCTTATCAGAGTTTTGCTTAATTCTTCCTTCATGCAAATCACGTTTCTTTCATCCGGCTGATCATCAACTATGAATCGAGATTCCTCTCGCTTACACAAAGCCAGGGAACACAGCAGACAGGCAGCCAACTAAGTGCACGGCGGTCAACTGATGAAAGAAACTCAGGTTGGTTGCATGTTGCTCCATTCCATTTTCTATTGATGGCTTTGGGAGGGACCCGACAAACATTCATACTTTCACCCATTCGAACGTCTCCAATCCGAAAGTCCTCCTCTTTCATTGCCTTCCTCGTCGACTTGAAAGACCAATCTTTTTTTATTAATTCAGAGCGGATCGATACACTTCCTTGATCTGTCGGGGGAATTTTATGGACACACCTCCCTCTCAGTTTGCCTTGTCAAGTGCACATTGATTGGCCATTTCCCCCCCTGGCTTTGCATGCATGCAACGTACACATCGTCGTCTTGTTGACGGACGTCCTTACAGGTCGCACTATTATCAGAGCAACACTCCCGGTCCGGCGAGTCTCGATGGAGAGCCGCGAGAAGAGTCTGAGATGTCATTGAGGCCCGACCTCAGTGATGAATCAGGGCCAGACGAAGACACTCAGCAGTTGCTGACGGGAAGAGGGGACTCTGTAAGTGTGGAAAGAGAATTCGGACGCCGGAACGACACCGACATTCGGTCGTGGAGCAGGACGGCAAGTCCTGTACCAACAACAGAAGAGAAGTTATTCGAGGGTGATGAAAGCCATAAAAGAGTGTTGCGAAAAAAAGGTTTGGAAGCAGGTGGGCTTGGTGGAGAAGAAGCAGAATCCCTGCAAACTCAGAGAGAGCCTGACTAAGTGCTTTCATTTGAAACAGTCAGAAGTACTTGGACATGACTTCACAGCTAGCTTCACATGTTCCAGAATCAGAATTCAGATATTTCCACTGAATTTTCCAGTAGTCACCTTTTTGATGCAACCAGCTAGGGGGCAGCAACTTGCTTGATTTAACATTGATTTAGCTGAATTGAGACGTACCGAATTGAGCCTAATTCTGTCCGTCTATCATCATTTCAATTCGATTTAGTTACGTTTTAAACATTTTTTCTTACTCTGTCTGTGAATCTGACATTTTGTTTTATATTTTTTTTTAATGCACTTCACATTTATATTTGATTGATTGATTGATTGATTGATTGATTGGATTGATTGATTGATTGATTGATTCATTGTGATGTGGTTTTGCCTAAAGTTTTACCATGCAGTTTTTGAAAGTTTACTTAACAGCTCATGAAACACTGCATTCTTATCAAAAATGCAAAATTTTTTCTAATCCTACGTACATAAATTGATATGTATTTAATGTAACAAATATAAAGGAGGGAAGTAGCAACTTTGATATACGCGATGGTAAAAATAGGTAAAAAACTGATTATTTAATGTGTCTAGCAGCCTCTAGCTTGCTAAAGTACATGCAATGCATGTTGTGACTTGCACTGAAATGCACTGCACTGTGCCACTGGCAAAAACATGTCAAATTATACTAAGTTCGCTTAATTTGGCGTTAAGTATTATACTATTATGGTCTGTACAAAAGCAAATTGAGGGCTAAATTGCATGAGGGCAAAGTCCTAGGTCAGGTCAGGCTTAGTCACTAGCTTAGTCAGCTAACTAGGCTGCAGGCAGGAGGCGTACTAAAATGACTGACTTGTATATCTTACATGTCAGAGACGTTCAATTAAAGTGACTAATTTGAAAACCCGAGCACCTTTTTCACGCGATTCACACTTCTAATTAACGGACCGATTTCTCCTGGTCTTGGCCTCCTAGTGGGGCTATGGAACAATGGTTGCGAAACAAGCTTTCAAGCAGCATCGATTCGCCGAGAGTTCTGCGATCCCTGCACTCAAAAACCAGCACTGCAGCAGCCACCATCACCCATACTCCTGACCTCTCCAAAGAGGGGGGAAAAGCTTTCAAGAATGGACTGTGCCTCTTGTTCCGTACGTGAAATCGACCACGCCAAAAAGCATCACTCTAGCAGGCAGCTTCTCTCCCTCCCTCCCTCCCTCCCTCCCTCCCTTCAAGAGGAAAAGAAACTTTCCAGGCCTTGATTGTGCCTATTTCTCCCCGAGATAAGTGCACTTCAAAAAACGTCACTGCAGCAGCCATTCTTTCACCTTGTTGATGCTTCTGCGACCGCAGCTCAGACGTACTTGCAGTCGTGCAGTTATCCACTGGCACGCATTGCAGTTAGTTGTTGCCGCCACTCAAACCTTCTGTGCAGTCTGTCTGCGAACAGTGTTGCGCTCCTGCTGCACCCCGAAAGAGGCTGAACCTTTCACAACGAACGATTCAGAGGAACCGAGGGCTCCCTCTGCCTCCTTCTGGACCTTCTTCTTGAAGAGAAGACTGAACAGAATGGC
>JAHBMJ010001571.1:22500-28633 GCA_018398765.1 Chromera velia
ATTGATGCCATCCATGTGTCTCCAGGACGGTTTCCCCCCTGTTCTGTCTTGGTCTTCTGGAAGAACCACGCCGTCGACGTGCATCGCCCTCCTCAGAGTCTCCCACTGGGTGGGGGGTCCCTTCGGCTTCGGGTCTTTCTCCTCGAACACATCCAGTCTCGCAAAGCCGTGAACCTTCTTCGGGGGGAAGTACTGCAACTCCCTTCCCTTATCGGAAGCAAGAACCGAATTCCCTGAACGCAAGACGCATGCATGGTGGAGGGCTCGGGCGCATGCTCAAAGCAATATATGCACATGACGAATCGCTCTATTTCGTGACTGCCATACAAAAAGGAGCATGGACTAGATCTTACCGAGTATCGCACAGCAGAGCAGCTGCAAAAGTTGCATTATGCGCACCCGTGCCGTCTCCCTTCGCTCCCGAACAAGCGTTTCGCGCAAAAGATCGCAGAAAGTACGCTGAATTGCGTGCACAGCGAATCTAATGGGATCGCTCTGTCGCACTGAGAGTCGTGTTATGGCAGTAACTTCAGCGGTTGGTACAGGTAAATTAAAATTCATGAGGCTATGACGAACTGATCTCCGGACAGAGGTCAGGCGCTCGATCTCTCACTCGCCGATCACGATCATGCGTGCAATCAAGGTCAGACAATTAAGCTGCATGGCCCCGGAAAGCGAAGCGGGGGGCACTTACCAAACAATCCCCTGAGCCCACGCATGCATGCAGCTTTCGTCAAAAAAAAGGCCCCGGAAAGCTCCGCTCCAAATTGGCTCAGAAAAGCGTCAGAATAGGCCACGTGCGGCGGGGCTTGAAACCGATCGCAAACCGATCGCAATCCACCCCCCGGCCTCCGCTTCTCTCTCACACAAAAGATGCGAAGAAGAGAAAGAATTTTGATAGATGACAAAGACTATGCATGTTAAAATTTTGGTCAAAAAAAATTTTTGAAAGAAGAAGATAAGGTCCCCCACCTTCCTCTTCCGAGAGAAGAAGAGAAGAAGCTTCTAGAGAAGGTGCAAAGAAGAGAAGAAAAGAAGAAGAGAAATAGAGAATCGTCGCTCCGTCTCCTTCTTGCCAGCCTGCTTTTTTGCTTTTAGCACGTTCGTCTGCTTTCTGTTTCCCCGTCTCCTTCTTGCCTGCTTGCTGCTTTTCTTTGGGCACGCTCGTCTGCATTTCATCTGCCCGTCTCCTGCTTGCCTGCTTGCTTTTTTCCTTCCATCACGCCCGCCTACGTTCTGTCTGCCCGTCTCCTTGCTGCATGTTCGTTCTTTTTTTTTCAGCACGCTTGCCCCAGTTCCGTCAGCCTGCATTGTGCCTGCCCGTCTCCTTTCCTCCAGGACGCTGGGCCGCATTTTGTCTGACCGCCTCGTTCTTGCGCGCGTGCATCTTTCCTTCCAGCATGTCATCCTGCATTGTGTATTTCCGTCCCTTTTTGGCCGGCTTGCTTCTATATTTTCAGCGCGCCCAGCTCAATTTTGTCCGCAAAGGGAAAGAAAGGGAAAGAAAAGAAAGACAGAACAGAGAGATAGAAGAGAAACAGAAGAGAGAGAGAGAGAGAGACAGAGAGAGACAGAAACAGAGACAGAAAGATAGTGAGAAAGAACGATAGAGAGAGAGGGGGGAGAGAGAGAGAGAGCGAAGAGAGAGAGAGCGAAGAGAGAGAGAGAGAGAGAGAGAGAGAGAGCGAAGAGAGAAAGAAAGAGAGAGAGAGAGAGAGAGAGAGCGAAGAGAGAGAGAGAGAGAAAGAGAGAGAGAGAAAGAGAGAAAGGCGAGAGAGAGAGAGAGAGAGAGAGAGCGCGCGCGCGAAAAGAAAGAGAGAGAGACAGAGAGAGAGAGAGAGAGAGAGAGAGAGAGAAAGCGAAGAGAGAGAGAGCGAAGAGAGAGAGAGAGCGAAGAGAGAGAGAGAGAGAGAGAGAGAGAGAGCGAGAACGAGGGGGAGAGAGAACGGGGGAGAGAGAGACGCCTTTTCTCTCTCCCAGCTTCCGTCCCAGTGGCACGTCTAATGGATCTTTGTCTGCGAAATCAAGAGTAATGAGATGATGGTCATTGATCTTCAAACAGATAAACTCAACGCAGTGAACGTACTTTGAAGATTGAGACATAATAAATGAAACCATAGTAAACGTTAAGGAGTCATTAGGAGTTATTTGTTGATTGAGTCTTAAAAGTTTGCATTGAGGTTTTTTCAATGATAACAAGTTATAAAATTTGTTGATAAATTTGTTTATAGATTAGTCTAAGCCGACCTGTAAATTTCAAATCCATTATAAACTTCTTTTTGGTTTTTCATATAAAAAATATAAAAGATCGTTAAGAATATGTGAGGAAATTAACTATGTTATGGATTTAAACTTTCTTAAATTTAGTTTTCATTCTACAGTATTTTTTAGAAAACGCATTAAATCTTATATACGTTCGAGTTATCCGGGAACTTATTCCCCCCCTGACTGCATGTAAGTGCACTTTTCTGCGTGGCTTCAATCCACTTCAAGCAGCCATGTGGCATTCATCAACCAGTTACAATTTTTTCTTGCTTTTCGGGGCCGTTCGCAAGCTTGCTTACATCAGATGCATGCATGCATGCATTGCATGCATGCATGCAGGATACCCCTTTAATTGGGAGTGGGCCCATGGTGGGCCCTGATCTAATGGTCCGGAAAGCGAATTTTGGGGATTAAAGATCCGCGCGCGGCGAGGTCCTGGGTTCAAGCCCTAGCACCTTCCCTTAATTTTCCGTTAATTTACGAGGAAATCATGCATGCATGACCAGCCAGCCATGCGCGGTCCCAGTGCATTTGTTTTTAAGTGCCCCCCAGAGCTTCGTTTTCCGGGCTAAAAGAAGCCGAGAAAGAGATCTTTGGCATGCATGCATAGATTAGAAAGCACGAAATGATTTGACGCATGCAAAGCTTGCAAATGGCCGGCCCTTAAAGATTTTTCTTGTGGATTCAGTTCGCGTGGGTTTGAGCCTTTGAACCCTCACTTTTTCGTCAAGATTTGTTATATGCAAGAATCTGTATGCGAGCAGAGCAGCGCGCAAAGGGGTTCTCAGGAGAGAAAAACTTATTACTAGACTTATTAATAGAGAAAAAAATGTTTAATTGAAAAAAAAAGGTATTAAAAGCAGGAAAACATGAAAGAAACCAGAAAAACATGAAGAAAAGAAAGCTAGGAATGAAGGATTGAAAGAACTCATAGAGGAAGAAGGGCTTAAAGAAGGGTTTTAAACTTCTGAGTGAGACTCTGAGGGAGATCGTGAAGTGGAAGCGTAGATACTTAAAATTTAAAGTTCACTGGGGTTGTGTATGGGGAGGAGCCGTACGGGGAGGTGGCTGGGGAGGTGGTCACCATGTCAAGTTGCATCTCTTTCCCACCGGCCAGCAAAATTATGGATAAACAGGGAGAGACCAAGAAGAAAAAAACAGCCGGATGGATGTTCAATTGCAAAAAAGGATCGTGCTCCAACGAAAAGAACACTAGAGAGAACAGGAACAGCACAGACTGCAGAAACACTAAAAAAAGTTGTCTGTACCTGACTTTTTCATTCAACGAATGCGTGACTGAACGAATGAACGAATGAAGGAGTGGGCAACTGATTGGATGAACAACTCCGTAAGTTGATGGGCAAATGAACACGAAGACGAACAATAAGACAAATAAAAAATGAGTGAGTGAGCGGCTGAGTGAGTGAGAGAGTAAGTGCGTGACAGATTCCGACTCAACTAGTTAATGCATGCATGCTTGAAAGAATGAATGGAAATTCAACCGCCTTAATGGAAGTGTCCTCTGTTCCTCCCTCCAGAAGTCACTTTGCTAGCAGCATGCCTCGTCTTTTTGAATGAAGGAAGAGGAAAGGTCTGTCACCTCCCAAAAAGGCTGGGCTGGTTCCTCAACTGAAATCTCTCTCTGACCGACATCTCCATTCTCCCTCCCTCTAGACCTGTTGCTCGGCAGATCAGAAAAGGGATATGGGCTGTCGTCAGAAACAATTAAGCCCGGGCCATCAAGCATCCTTCAGAAGCAGCCACTTTCCTCGCATCGCCAGAAGACTCTCCCCTCATTTGCCTGTTGTCTCCCTGCCTGCCTGTCGATTTAGAACTTCATGGCATGGGGCTTGTCCTTGTCGGAAAGAGAAAAGCGAGTCTTGAGGTATTTCTTCAGGATCTCGTCCTTCAAACCGGACATGATCCCTGCGTCGATCTCCTGCAAGCAGACGGGCAGGCAGGCAGGCAGAAACAAAGACATCAATCAACACAATGCACATACACAGGCAGGCAGGCACACGCGGTCGCTCATCTCTGATGACAGCTTGATGAGGACCCTCACATAAACACACACACACACGCACACACGCACACACACACAGATGCAGGATATATCCCGAGGTGAGTGAAGCGCATTTTGCTCCCGGAGTTAGATGCAGAAAGAAAATGCTCTCTCTCTCTTTCCCTCCCATCCGCCTGTTCCCTCCTACCGGCATCCCCACACACACGACGGGGGGAGGGTAGCTAGTCAACAGACGAACAAGACGTACAACGATAACAAATGATTGTTTCCTCACTGTAATTTGCTTCATAAACAGACAGGCAGAAAAAGAAACACGGGTGCATGTCCAACAGAACGTCAAATTAATTTCACCCGAGAGAAGTCGCCTCTTTTCCGTCTAAACCCCCCCGTCATCTGAAAAATCGTACAAACAACTTCCTTCGGTTTCTTCTGCCCAATCTTCTGTGCTGCCGCCCGGCCCGCACCTCCGGCTAGCGGGTTGGTTTGTGACATTCGATGCCTCCCTCGCCTGCGGGCGGGGACCTCTTTCTCCCTCGCCTTCCCTTGTTCCTTTTTCGGGTCCATGACACATGCACCATCTGCTTCTCATTCTCCTTCGCAACGATATGCTTCCCCCCTGTCCTGCCACACCAACTCTCTCTCACGAAGGAAGGAAGAATAATTTTCGTTCGGGGGGAAAACGGCGGGTGCGCGAAGGAAACAGGCCTGTGAGGAAAGAAGACTGTGTAGAAAGAATGGAGGGAATAGAAAGAGACGAGGGCCAGGAAGAGAGAGAAGTCGGTTTGCGGACAGGAGGCAGAGAGATTGCTGAGAGACGGCGATGTCTGATAACAGCGAGAGTGAATTGTCGTGGACTCATCTTTCGCCTTCCTGCATGCATAGGCACACGAAATTCATTTTGAGATCTAATGTCTCGCTGACCTTCTGAGTGGCCTTCTTAGCCTCAGGGAGGGCAGCTGCGGTGGGCTGCTGAGAGGCAAAGAACTCGTCTTCTCCCTGCTTGGTCTTCTTTGCCTTCTCTCTGTTGAAGAAGGCCTCAGAAATCTTGTCGAGACCCTTCAAGGCCTTCACGTCGACCTTTGCAGAAGTGACGATGGTGTAGGCCTGAGGAACTCTCTTCAGAGGAACCCCGTTGACCTCATAGGGACCTGTCACCAGGAGCATCCCGGCTGCAGCAGAGGAGGATCGAGAGAATTCATGAATTTAAGACGGAGGGAGAGAAAGACTCACCCGTCAGCTGGTAAGCAGGCAAGATGGAACTGGTGATTCCTATTTCTATTGTATGCATCACTCATGACAACAGCACAAGACAAGTGTGAGGCTGCAAAGAAGAAAAGAAAAGTAGAAACACCCCCATCGCCCAGAACGCATCTTGTCCTGTCTTGTCCTACGAGGACACATCAAAGAATCTTTCTCAGAGGCCAATCTCTCGCCTCGAACTGGCATGGACGTCAATCTGGTGCGCCACAGTGTAGAAAGACTGACTGTGTCCGAGGGTCTTGAGGAAGACGACTCTCTTTCCCTTAAAGCGGCCGTTCAAGAGAATGAGGATGCGTCCAGGCTCGAGGCCGGGCTTCAGCTTGGCGGGGTTAGCGAGGAGCTTCCCCTTGGGGATGCCCTGCTTCTTCGTCTTCAGCTGAATCTTCTTCACCATTCTTCTTCCTTTCTGGCGACTGGCTTCGGGCTGCCACACGACTCAAAGAGGGGAGCGAGAGAGGGGGCGTGGAGATGAGAATGGATCGAGCCGTTTCCACCGAGTCCGCGTGTGCGTGGCGCACGCTGGGTGGGTCATTTTGAGTCGGGCATTGAACTGTGCTAGCTGTTTCTGTGGCGTCACGATTTTTC
>JAHBMJ010001572.1:0-10643 GCA_018398765.1 Chromera velia
CGGGCGAACTGGAGGGGCGCCTGGGGGTGGGTGGGCAGGGGCTGTGTGGTCGAGGGGGGGACGGCGCCTTGGACCTGAGTCTGCAGGCTTGTGCGTGTGGGGGGAATGGGGGGATATGGCAATGGGGGCATCCCGAGGGGGCGCTGCATGGTCGTCATGGGAGCGCCTGAGGGGACCTTTTGCAGCTGCTGCTGGGGTGTCGGGATTCCTGAATAGAGCCTTGTGGGGGGGTGATGCAGTGGCATCTCGGGTGGTTGATGTTGTTGTTGTTGGGGGATTTGGTTGAATGTCGGGAGGGGCCCTGACCTTGCAGCGTTTTGGGGACTCAGAGGGGGTGCAGGTAGTTGATGGAGGTGGCGCGTTGAAGTGGAGACGGGTTGAACTGCCATCTGAGTAGGGGGGAGACGGGAAAGGGTCGGCAAGGCGGTCGGGTTTTGGGCCTGTTGAGGGGGGAGAAGGGGCATGTACGACAGGTTGGTTGACGTGACGGGTCGATAGGGTTGAGAGAAGGCTGCAGATGCAGGTCTGTATCCAGTGAAACGGGGAGACATTGAGGCCATGATACTGAAGGGGGGGAGAGGGGGGGGCCGGCCATAGAGGAACATGCCGGTCTGCCTGACTGTGGTCGCCGTCGTTTTGCTTCTGAGCTTGTCCGCCTCTTTCTCCCTCTGCTGTTTCCTCTCTGCGTCCCAGTCTTTCTGCAAACAAGAGAAGAAGGACGGAGGGTGAGCAGGAGTTTGAAATCGAACGAGAAAAAAAAGGTGCCGGTCTTTTCCTCTGCACTCCTTTCTCCCCCTTGCGGCTAAATTCTGTTGTGCTGTCACTCGAGCACGAGAGCGCGCTGATTCCTGAAAGAAAGAGTCAGTTAGCTATGCCCCCTCCTTCCTTCCTTTCTAATACGCCAACCGACCGACCCTCAAGTCCCTCTCCACCATCTTCGCACACACAGCGTGGTACTTGGCTCTCTCCTTCGCGAAGGTCTCCCTGCACACATCCACGTTTAGTGACGGAGTGAGGAATATGAATGAAGACGAAAGCGCTTTCGCTTGTGACGCGCCTCGACGGACACAAACGCCTTCCCTCTTCCCTTCCTCTTTTTCCTGCCTCCCCGTCCCTCACTTCACAGAAGAACCCTTCCCTTCCTCTTTTCCTGCCTCCCCGTCCCGCACTTCACAGAAGAACCCGACCCAAGCAGACAAGGAAAGAAGAGACGAAAGACACAGACGATAAGGAAGCATCGACTGACGAAACGCCCCATCCCCCCATGCACCGTACCTTGCCAGAGCTTCAAAGCTCCCTCCCCTCATCATCAGTGCCTTGTACATCGGCCGGGTGAACTTCATGCGACCCTGCAGGGACACACACAAACACTCATTCATTCATTCATTCACTCACTCACTCATTCAGTCACTCATTCATTCATTCATTCATTCATTCATTCATGGTCGTTTTAGTCGATTTGTTCAGAGAAAGAGAAAGGGAAATAAGAGGTATAAGGAAGCGGGACGGATCGGGACACAACAGTCAGTAATGCCAAAATGTGCGGAACGTTCTCCTACACATAAACGAGGTCCCTCTTCGCATCAACTACGCAGAAACATACAGACACATAAAGATAAAGAGGGGAAGAAAGAAAGAAGCTTCTTCTCATCTTCTCGAGATCAAACGGTCTTCCTGTTTTGCTCCGCCCTCCCCCTGATCCCCCCCCCCACCTGTTGTCCCACGAACTCTGCCCCCAGTTTTGCGGCAGGCTCAAAGTCCAGAGCGATGCCGAGCAGACACCACGCGCTCTTCACCTGCATGCATGCACACATAATCAAGTCCAGATTTGGACAGAGGAGAAAGGAGAAGGGGAAAAGCAAGAGACAAACAACCCGTCAATGGGAGAGCGGAAGCTCAGGGCCTGCCAGATCAGGCCCGACGCTGCGATGACAAGCGACTGCGAGGGAGCCTTTTCAACAAAAACGTAAACTCTCACACACCTCCAACCCTTACCAAAGTCACATTCCTTTGCTTACATATCTCAAAACACGTCCTCTACCATAGTCCAATCAAACCATTCTTTCTCTTGCCTCCTGCCTGACCTCACAGTCCTTTGTTTTGGAGAATCCGAACGAATCGTCCAGCTTCTGGCACCACGCCGCAGCCCCCCCCCCCTTCATTGCCTCCCTCATCTCGGGTGCCTTCTCCAACAGTCTCTGCAGCAGCAGCGTCCTCTTCACAGAACCCCAGGAGGAGACCTCAGAGACGATTTTCGGATCATCAAGGGGGGAGGAGGAGGTGGCGAGACTGCAGGCAGCCGCAACCAACGTAAGAAACAGAGAAGGCTGCATGAAGAAAAAGAGACAAAGCGTCAAACACACAAGCCCTGCAGGCATCGTAGGAGGGCGACAGGACTTTCCTCTCCTTTCACGGAATACCGCAAAGAAGCCTGTGAACAAACATAACAGAGAAAGAGAAAGAGAAACGCCACACAAAAAAAGGGGAGAACTGCCTAAGATTAGACCATGTGCAGAGAAGGTCTCTTTAAAGACAAGACTGCGCACCTGTTTGCGAGTTCCTCGACTCTCTTCCTGGGCCTCTCATCGATGTACGGCATCTTCTTGGGCATCCCTGGCTCCGTCCTCATCTCCTCCCAGTCGATCATGTGCACCGCGCCGAACTTCTCTGGGGGGAACTCTGACAGGAAAATACTCCTGCAAACAGACAGTTAAGCCGATGCATGCACAGACAATCAAGAGAAAGGAGACAGACTCACCAGAAGAGAGAGAGAAAAAAAAAAACGGTGGATGAAATGGGCCGGAGATGCGTTCCCTGCAATCTCAGCATCATTCCAACTGTCTCGTCCTCTCTCTGTATGTCGTTTGTGTGTTTGTGTGTGCACGCGTGACCGTGTATGAATGTGTGTGTGTGTGTGTGTGTGTGTGTGTGTGCGCATTTCTCTGTCGGAGAACCGTGCTCAAATGGGCATTTGTGTGTCAGCGTGCCGTATTCAGCGGCGCCAGCTTTGCGCTCTTCCGAGTGTAGAGAAAACTGAGCAACGAAGGAGGGAGGAACACATGGAAGGGAAGAAACACCCAAAAGAAAGCGACTTACTTGAAATCATCAAACCTCACGACCCCGCCCTGCACGCACGCACACGGGCAGACACAGACGCACACACCAAGGAGGAGGGGGNGGGGGGGGGGGGGGGGGAGGGATTTGAAAACCGGGTAGAGACAGGCATGCAGGTAGGTGGGAAAGAGCTCAGATCCCCTTCAAAACGTCAGCATTGCAAGAGCGGAGACAATCGACGCTTTCTCATAAAACAACACGTTCCAATTAGCGTGGTCTTGCCATCTGCCCGCCTGTGATTGACCTTCACCTTCTTGAGGCATTCTTCATTTGAATGGCATATGCGATGAACGAAGAAAATAGCAAATAAACGAATAAACGAATAAATAAGTAAAAGAAAGAAAGAAAGAAAACAGACTTACCGCATGTTTGTCAAAGTACTTCTTCAAGAATTTGTGAAACCGGAGAGGCTCCCCGGGGACAACCAGCTGCTGGAGCCAGAGGAGAAAGAGGTACCCCTGCAAGCAAGTGCCGTTTTCATTAATGGAGTTTCCGGGCGCCGCCTTTTTGTGCCTTCCGCTTCACCCATTCACGAACGTGCAGCTCCTTTTCCGGGATCCGTGAATGAGACGGATAGACTGGCGAGAAAGGGGAAAAGGGAGCCAGCAAAAATGGGAGGGGGCGCGCGCGCACCCTCACACACGAACACACAAACGCAGAGAGAGAGAGAGAGAGAGAGAGAGAGAGGGAGGGAGAGAGGAAACTGTGAGCATAGACTGACCTACCTTCTCATAGGGAACTGAAGAGAAGGCATCGTCAGGGTCCTCCCCCCTCAGTTGCGGTTGCAGTTTTGTGAATTCGTGAGAGGCCCCGAAGGACGAAATCTGTAGAAAGTCATGCAAACATGTCGACAATGTGCGTCACTTCCTCTTACATGCACATGGATGGAGACTGACAGATTTGAAAAGTCTGGGTGAAAGAGAGAAGACCTGAAGAAGGTCGGCTGGCTGACACGACAAAGCGACACCAACAAAAAATCGCAAAAGAAGCAAATGGACAAGACGAAAAAGAACAAACAATTAAAAAATGGGGGAACAAATGCCCTCCCTTCGTCTCTCCACCAAGGAAGGAAGCAAGGAAGGAAGAAAGTCAGAAAAGAAAAAAAATGAAAGAGAGAAGCGAGGAAAAACAAGTAGACCGACGCTCTCTTCCAGGTGGGCGACTCCAAGGCACGAGGCGAGACTCGCGGCTTCCTGCAAAAATACGTTTTGTGCAACCAGAAAAGGACAAGGGGGGAGCGTCATGTTGATTCATCCCCCCTCTCACATGAATCGAGACAGACGTCCAAACACAACCACATCCCGTCTTGAAATACATCTCTCGATCCCATCAAAATTCCAGCGCACCCGTTGGGGCAAGGCGATGCACTTCCGTGAACTCTCACAACTCTCCCTCGATTCCCTTTCTTTTCTTTTCCCTTTCCTTCCCTGACCTTTCCTTCCAGTTCCCTCAGCACCGCCCTCTCCGTGAAGACGGTAAACCCCTCATTCATCCAGAAATCGTCCCACCTCTCATTCGTCACAAGGTTGCCTGACCAGCTGTGAGCGATTTCTGCACACACACAGAGACGTGCAGACATGCAGAGACAAGATGCAAAAGAACAAACACCCTCTGTTTCCTCACCTTTCTGGTCATGTCTGGGACGGAGGAGGGCCCCACGGTCCTCCTTGGAAACAGCGTTGAAAATTGGACAGAAGGAGAGACCACTTGAACAAGATTGCAGATCCAGACAAACCCAAGGGAGAGTCGAACTACAAAGCTGACGTGTGGCCCTTGTCTGACGAGGGAAGCACGCGCGCACAAACCGACAAACCGACCATGGATGACGACGTTGGCGTGTGAACGGTCTCCCGCCAGAAGCGTTGGAGTCACAAAGGTCAGCATGGGGTTCTCCATTCCTCCGTATCTGCACGCATGCATTCCGGTGAGTCATCTCGCCTGCGGTTCTTTTACCTTTCGAGACCTTCGAGTGCGAAGGCAACCTGCCAATTTGATGCTCACAGGAACAAAAAGGGGAAACAGCGGAGAAATTAGTCACGATCTGGTCATCTCTTCTCTCTGAAGTCAAACAAAGTAAGGTAAAAAGAGGATGGCAAAACTGAAAACGGAAAAGAAAGGTTGACAAGGAAGGACGACAGGTATCCGTCCGCACCACAACGGAGAGCTGACTGACGGAAATGAGGGCGGGAGCACGACCAGGTCATACCTGCCCCACACATACTTCCCACACAGCTCCTCCCCCTTCTTCAGGAACGTCTCTGTCTCCGCAAACTCCCACGCACTCGCCTCGACCAAAGACGGTTCTGCCCATACAGCACACCTCCCAGAGATCTCCCTCCTCTCCAATCGACCCGCCAAGATTGTCAACAGGTAGGTGGGAATGGACACCGGCTGCATGCAAATCGGAAATTAAGGCCAGAAAACAAAACAGAAAAAATGCGGCTTGCGAAGAAGAGCCAAGACGGCATCCGATCTGCCACAAAGGTCATGCACACACACACACACACACACACACACACACACAGAGCCACCACGGAATCCCCCCGACATATGCGAAGGTCTGGGAAACAATAGAGAGGCCGACCTGATTGAAAGTGAAGATTGTCTCTCCGTCTCCTTCCTTCTCCTCCTTTCCTGTCGTGTGGGCACTCATCAGCGCCTGCAGTCCTGACGGAACTTTGAGCTTCCCCGTGTACGTGATCTTCCTGGCGGGCGTGTCTTGGCAAGGCACTATCGACCTCGCGTGGATGGCCTGGCATTGGGTGAAGTAGAAGGGTTGGGCTGCAGGTTCAAGAACACACACATGGACTTGTTTTCAGACATTATGGGAAAATCTAGAAACCCGGCATGGGTGAATCAGGAAGAGCGGGTGTGTGTGTGGCAGATAGAATCGCGTGGGAAACTGGGGGAGAGAGAGGGTCTCAGGTAGACGGTAGGAGAACTGAGTGGGAAAGGACCAGAAGCAAGCAGCACACCCAGGAAGGAGATCGGCGAGGAAACGGACTCTTGTCTGCAGTCTGGATGGCGTCAAGGAATTGTCCCGCAGGGCAGTCTTCCCCTGTTCCTGCACACAGACACAGACACCGACACAGACACACACATACACAAAATACGCGCACTGCGCCATGGCTCGATACGAGCACGAATCGAGGAGAAAGCAGACAGAGCCACTTGGCGTGGAGACTCATGAAAGACATCTTCAGAGGACTAACTCGTCTGTAGCAGAATGCAATGTGTTCTATCATAGAGAATTTTCTTCCTTGTCCTGAGAAGACGGTATCTTGGGACAAAAAAAGAGAGCATGAAGGACAGAGTGCCACGGTGGGTAAGAAGGCGCCACCCCCTTGCCTGCACAAAATTCCGAAACAGAAAAAAAAATCTGCAGCTGCACAGTACAATGAGGGCAAATCAGACTCTTGGTACTTCAACGACCTGTAAGGCAGCATACAGCCACCGGTCTACCTGCTCCACCACCGAACACCCGTCCCTTCCGTGAAGCCCTGACAAAATGCACCCGTGCCAAAAGAATATTTCATCAAACCAACCAGTACTGTAGAATATTTTGACCTCGTACTTCTGCTGCTTTTGTCCAGATGGGAGCTCGACCTTCAACTGTTTGCCCAGAGCCTCCGACTCCTCCCCGAAGGAGAACGAGAGGGGGGAGCTCTTCCCATCAGAAGACTCCAAAGTCACCTTCTCGACGCTCACATTGCGCGTGTCGAACCAGACCTCCCCACTGGCTGGGAATCTGTTGACGGTCAGAGTGTGGGAGACAGACCCAACCAGTTTCTTCTGTTCAAAGTCCACAGTCAGATCCAGAGACAGATGCTGCGTGAAAATTTCGTCGTAATTCGAGAACGTCGAGTGGTCCCGTGCACCGTCGCCACTCATTTTCGTTTCCTTCTATTCCTGTGACCAAGCGTCGTCCTGGTTAAATTAAGGAAAAGCGCTGCCGATGCTGCGACTGACAGCGCCACCTGAAGAGGTTCAGTAGCCTGTCAGAAAAAACCGACAATGCGAAAACGAAAAAACAGTTGTGAGTGAATTCGTAAAATCTTCACACGGATATATAGCGGTGCTTCGGGAGATGAATGGCAGCAACTAATAGGATCTGACAGGAAGGGACGACTAAAAGGGCACCCAGACACACACTGAGCGGAAGGGCCTGATAACGAAGTACGACGAAGAGAGCGGCATTGAAGTCTTGGGACTCAGGAGCCGAGACGCACGTGTTGTCCCAAGCGTCTCCGCGGAAGTGCCCCACAAGCAACTTCGTGTCTCGCACGGCACTCATGTGAAGTGCCGTCGCTTTCCAAGCAAGTCGAAAGACTGCAGAGGGTGCATGGACATTGAAGTGATCGATGACAAATGGTGGACAATGCAATTAATTGCCGCTCTCATTGCACACTCAGGCTGTCTGATCTTGTCCTCGTGCCCGTTTTGTTCGTGTAGGCATTCGGTGATTGCGTGTGAGACTCCGCGCGAGAGAGAGCCGACAGCACAAGCAGACGAAGAAGCCGAAGCGAAACAGCGTCTCCTTCCAGTCTGCATGGCTGTGTTGTCTTCTTACTGCCTCGCGTGACCTGACTGGCTTACTAAGTGAGGGAGACCTACCTTACTCATAAGAACAAAGAGAAGGTGGAAGGTTCAACGAGAAAACAAAATGGTGAAAACGGGGGCCACCTTGCTTGCCGCTCTTGGCTTTTTCAGGGCAGATGCGGCCTTCTTCTCAGAGCAATTTTCGGCTTCGGTCTCGGCCTCTGTGTCCTCCCAGCGCATCCGTCAGCATCTCAAGGACATAACAGCATTCGTCAGTCAGAGAGTCGGGCAGCCAGGCAATTCAGTTCAATTAATCTTGTGTGAAAGTGTGCACTGCGCAAGTATGTACATGCAGCTCAGTCTGCCTCTCATACACAGGAGGGGAAAATTAACGCTCCACTATGACTTATGAGTCGTCTGAACAGATTCTTTCTCTGCCTATGCAGCCAAAAGTGAATTTCGTTCCATCATGCCCTCAGATGGTGTGAACGCAAAAAGTGAGACTGACTGACACACACATCAGGCTCTTAATGACACTCGCCGCCTCCTTTCCTTTCGATTCATCTTGTCATCCTCTGGACCCCCCTTTTTACATTTTCGTGTAGAGAAAGGGAAAGTTTCAAAGAGTGCAGTCGAGCGGGAAAAGCTTCTCATATGTGAAGCGACACTGCAGAGTGTCGGGTTTGTTTTTTGTTTTCGAGTGAATTAGTTGACATCGAAGTCTCCCCTCTTCCATCCCATCTCCTCTGCTCTCCTCTTGGTGCAGGAGCACGTTGCGGGCACAGAGGGGGACCACAAGAGCGCCCAGCTCGTTCTGCAACACTTCAAAGACCTCGGGTGGAACGCCTGGATAGAGGAAGAGGGTTGGTTCGTTGGTCGGCATTCTGTCTCTCAGTGTGTCAGCGCCTGTGTCTGCGAAAACGAAGTTGTGATACGAAAAGGAAAAGAAAGATCCCTGAAAGTGCTGAGTTGAGGCAAAACAACAGAAGGGCGAACAACCTCTGCATGAGGACGCAGATGGGCGAGTGATCGGGGGAGATGCATGGGGGTTTTGGTCTATCATGGATCTACGTTTCCCCCCGCATTTTTCATTTCGGAACCGACTTTTTCGCCGTGATGCAACCGTTTTTCGCCTTCGTCTTTCCATGGCACTGCACATACATACTTCCTCTTGAAATGTCTCCCGTTGCAACATGAGTGACGAGTGTGGGAATATTGTGTGTGCACTGTGAATATGACAGCCGGGTTCGTCGCATGGCTGTATAAAGTTCGATCCGTCTTTTTTCAATGGCTCTACGGCACGGGTCACTGGAGTTGTCTGTCGTGCTACTATCCTTATAATCCCCATGCACGTGACTAATTCCACCCCTTTTCTTGCTGGTTGCATTCATATGTCATGCATGCAGAGGTGCTCTTGAATTACCCCCTGGAGAACTACCTCGGTTTGATGATGCCCTCCTCTTCGTCTTCCTCTGCTGTTGAGGTGGAGGAGGGGAAGGACAAAAAAGAATCGGAATGGGGAGTGGAGGAGGCAAGGAGACTCAGGAGGGAGGCTGTGGGAGGAGACGGGGATGATGATGATGAAATGAGACCCCAAATCCTTCTCGAACAGGAGGTACGTCGGCTTTCTTTAAGGAGGGGTGGCAAGAAGCGGGCTGTAGCTCCTCACCTTTTCTGCCTCCTCCTCTCTCTTTACTCAAGCCGCCAAGTGGTAGCTTCTTTGTCTTCTGCACCAGTTGTTGCGTTCTCGTATTTTTGGTTACTTCTTTTGGGCCCTCCGCTGGTCTTCCGCCCTCTCTTTGTCCCTTCCTTCCCGTCTCCCTCTTTGTTTCTGTGCGTGCTGATGAATCGGTTTTGGGGTAATGAGGAGTCTGCAGGGTGCGCAGCGGCAGCGGCCTCGGTCGCTTCTTGTGTGTTGTGTCCGTTCTCAACAGCCAATCTATCGGAATGAGGAGAGAAGATGTTGGCGTGTGTTTCTGCATTTCCGTCTCCTTCTGTCTTTATCTGCAGATTTCCCTCTCGGAGCCGGTTCTTCCAGGGGATGAAACGTCCGACACCCCTCTGAGAAACATGACCTTCTTCGGCTACGGTGAGTCTGCGAAGTCCTTTTCCTTCGCCTCCCTCTCTTGTGCACCCACGGGCCAGCGGGCCTTCTTATTTTCTCTGAGAAGAAAGGTCCGCAGACAAAGAAGAGAACCGAGCAGGAGGCCGGCAAACTCTTGTGGGAAGGTCGGAAGACGAATTGGAAACATCGGGGAAGGGCAAAACTTGGGGGAGAGCTGAATTGGAGGCAAGTGATGAGAGCAGAGAGGCGTGCTGCACACTGTATCCCCAATTGAGGATTTTGGATTTCTCCTTTTGTGTGGATTTTGTGCAGCCCCATCCGGTGAGGCCGTTGCCCCGTTTGTGTACGTGAACTTTGGGACCCCCGAGGATTTTGCGGAATTGGAGAGAATGAAGGTGGACGTGCGGTCAGTCAAGTCACTCACCTGTAATTTGACCGGAATGGGGGGAGGGTGATTTGTCAAGTGCGGAATGGAAATGAATGAGAACGCAGGGGTGTGTGGTGTGTGCGTCATTGGCGGTGACGGCGACACATTTCGTGTTCTCAAAGACTCAAAGAAGCACACGAGTCAAGTCAGGTCATTCGATTTCTTTAATAATAATGAATTGTCTCTCGGTGTCAAAAAGTCAATTCCATTTTCCACAATTGGAATGTGTGGGGCTGCAGTATGCCGTTGCGGGCCTGTCTTTACTCCCCGTCCAATACTCACGCATGCCAACGCTGCACCAGAAACGTGATTGTGAGAGCGAGCAGTATAATTGTTTGAAAGTCTAGTTCCTGCGGTATGCACATGAACGTGTATGCCTCTCTTTGGTTGATCGCAGAGGAAAAATTGGACTCGCCCGTTACGGAAAGAACTTTCGGGGTCTAAAGGTGCGTTGCATGGCTTGCTCTCGTGATCCCGTGAGACGGGAAACAAGAGGGG
>JAHBMJ010001572.1:10931-24337 GCA_018398765.1 Chromera velia
GGGGGGGGGGGGGGGGCGTACGGTGAGACAAAGTGCGGGAAAAAAAAAGATATTCCGTCAATTGCAGATCACTATGCCCACGGGGATTCCGTGCCCTAAGTACGCACACACACAAAAATTTGGAAACTCGACTATGTAGGCATGCAGAAACCAGGGTTGAAGCATGACAAAACCCTCAATCATCGGGTTGAAGGTCAGGGGGCACCTGCGTGTGGCAGGCCCCAATGCCCGTCTACTGCCCCACTGGCAGCCCACAGCTCTTTAATCTAACCTAGAGAAAGAAAGAAGAGAGCCTGCCCCCAGGTTGACGGTCACTGACAGGCCGCTGCCCTGCAGAAAGGAGAAAGCAGCACACATGCACAGAGGGGCATGCAGGGAGACGGACGGGCAAATCCTCGAGTTCTCTTTACTCCAATAAAAATTTGATGGAAAAGGCTGTTCTATGGACCCCTCCGACCTCAAAGATGTATTCAACAACTTTGGAGACCCCCATTTGGTCACTTGAGCCCTGACCCAAGATCTGCCCCTGCCTCGACTTTGCACGATCTCTCCAGCCAGAAAAGAGACGGCAGACAAATGCATGCACGGGCGGCCCCGGAAGGCAGTGCGAAAGTGGGCAAAGCAATGTGCAATTTACTATTGATGAATGGAAGCGAGCGCAGGAGCAAAGTGGAACGAGTGGAGAAACCCGGGGAGAGAGAAACCCACGCTTCCCTTGCTTCACCTTATCCTATGTGTGTGTGCGTGAGTTTGTACGTGTGTGTGTGCGTGAGTTTGTACGTCTCTGCCTGTCTGTCCGTCTGTCTGTCTGTCTGTCCGTTCGAGCACAAATTGAGAGAAAGAGAGCTGGGGTGGTCAGAGAAGACGACGCATCGATCATGGAAGCTCTTTCTTTTCGGCCCTGCATGGGCACATATCTCTCTCTTCCTTCCACTGTGCTGTTCCGACGGTCTTTTTTCCCTGATCTCTACTGCTTCTCATTTCCGTGTCTTTTCTTCTCCCCCGCGTTGTTTCTCGTTTCTCTTCTTTTCTCTTCTGTTCTGTTCAGGTGAAAAACGCAGAGGAGAGGGGCATGAAAGCCCTGCTGATCTACAGCGACCCCGAGCAAGACGGGGAGGGACAGGGACCTGCTTACCCAGAGGGAGCGAGTCAGTCGTGACTGTCAGAAGTTTTGGGGGCGGGGCACATGAAGGATCAAGAAAGGAGAGGGAGAAATTTGCGCCTCTCTTTAATTTTGCTTACAAATAAGTGAGAAAGGGAAAGGGGAGACGGAAGTTCGAGGAGGAAGGGGGTGGAATGCCGAGGCAGGGTGGGAGTAGAGACACACTGTGGGGGAGTGCGGAAGAGATAGAGAAGTAGAGGTCTTTCTCAGTGCCGTATTCACAAGCGCACGAGCTCTTTCTTCTGCGGTTCTGCATCCGCTTTCCTACCAACTGTCGTGTTTCTCTTCTTTTGTGTGTGTGTGTGTGTGTGTGTGTGTGTGTGTGTGTGTGTGTATCTCTCCCCCTCCCTCCCTCCCTCCCTCCCTCCCTCTCTCTCTCTCTCTCTGTGTGTGTGTGTGTGTGTGTGTCTGTCTGTCTGTGTGTCTGTGTGTGTGTGCAGCAAGACCCAAGTTCGGAATGCAGAGAGGCAGCGTGCAGTTCAACTCGCTCTGCCCTGGTCAGCTTAAGGCGAGGGAAAAAGAAGCACAGTCTGTGAGAGTGAATTTCGGTCGATGCATTTTGACAGTCATGTATACCCAACGGGTGTGCGAAAAAAACTGGCAAGGAGGGCGGGGGAAATTTCACGGCTCCTCTGCGGCTGTGCCTTTTAGAGCCCTTGGGTAGCCAATGCTCTTCTTCCTCCCCTCTTTCGTCTTCTATCATGTTTTTCTTCTTGCTGTCTGACTTGCGACATCGTTCCTGTCCTCCAACGGTGTTTATTCACTTCTTGCCACTGACGTCCCAGCGGAGACCGTCTTTCTTTCTCCCTTTGTTTTCGCATCCTTTCACATGCTCTCCTTCATTTGCATCCTGCTCTCCTGCCGCCTCGCTCCCTGCACGCACGCACTCGCAGGGGACCCGGGAAGCCCTCGCAGTCAGAAGAAGTGCGGGTTCGATCCGGTAAGTGGAAGGAAATGAATGGGAGCAGTCGGTTTGGGTTGGGTTGGGGGCACTGCCATTTTCGTTCGTTGGAGAGGCAAGAAGGGAGGGGGTGCGGGTTTGGGTGCAGAGAGTGTGGAGGGTTGGGATGGGTTCCTTCACTTGTTTCTTATTTTGTCTCGGAAATTGATCGATACGTCTGTACTGCATGGATATTTCTGTTCTTGCTGCTGTGCACTTTTGCTTTCGTCTCTCCCCCTGGCCTTCTCTGTGGATGCGTGTGTCTCTGTGAAGATCTTTTGTTCGTCTATACGTTTATCTGTGGGTGTGGGTGTACACATGTGTGCAGGAAGAGTTAATCCCCCGTATTCCCTGTCAGCCTCTCAGCTGGGGGTCGGCCCTTGAAATCTTCAAGCAGATGGGGGGACAGGTTTGTCCTGCCTTTCCTTCAGTTGTTCCTCCTTTGCTTCCTTCCGTTCTGAGGTATTTTCTTTTCTTTTGCCTTTCTGCTGAACTGCCTTCGGGCCTGTCTGTCTGCACAGAGGGAAACCAAAGGAACCTGTAGTCCGTTTGCCTGTCTGTCTGTATACATTTTCTTCTTTTGTCTTCTTCCGGCTTGAAGTATTCAGTTCTAGGCATTCCATATAGCTGATTCGTTTTTCTTCCCATCCAACGTTCCCTGTTTGTATCTCTCTTGATCCTTTAACCCCCCCCCTTTGAACCAACCCCCTGCCTGCAGGACGCCCCGAAGTCGTTTGTCGGGGGTATCCCCGACCTCGTCTATAAGACAGGCCCCAGCTCTGTGAAGGGACATCTCAAGGTGGGGGTGGGGGTGGGAAGCGTGTATGTGTGAGAGAGAGAGAGAGAATGTGAAACAATATTTTTGAGAATGTCTGACTGATTGTTCGTGGTGTGAATTGTTGTGATTAAAGCGGGGCATCCACTGCCCCTGCAGGTCCTTGTATATTTATGGCATGCTCACATCATTGTTCACTCAAAGGAGACTGTACTTGTTTGTGTTCAGGTGAAGAATGAGTTCATGCGGAAGAAGATTTGGAATGTCGTAGCGGAACTGGAAGGAGGTAAGTGGGCTTAATGGTGGGGTCAAAACTTCCTTTTTTTTTCAGGGGTCTTGGAAGGAATTTTCGGGCTCCCTTCTCCCCCTTCTTATCGTTCTTTGCCCCCTTCATCTTCAGTTTTCTGACAGAGGGCGATGGCAAATGAAGATGGGGGCTCGGAGCTGGGCTTGAGACACCTCTTTCTTCCCTTCAGGGCGCATTGACCCTTCTTTCTTTCTGGGCTTTGTTCCGCTCGTGGCTTCGTTTGTTTAACTAAGCATCATCACTATTCTCTCTCTCTCTGTCTCTCTCTCTCTCTCTCTCTCTCTCTCTCTGTGTGTCTCTCTCTCTCTCCCTTTCCCCTTCTGGCTCCTTCCCCGTGTTCTCCATGCAGCTCCCTCCCAGGAGACTCCCTCCTCTTCCTCTGATGGCTCCACAGAGGAACAGAAAAGCGACCTGGTGCTTCTAGGAAACCACCGGGACGCGTGGATCTTTGGAGCTGCAGATCCGAACTCGGGTGGGGGGGTGGGGGGGTTCGTGGGGGGGTTGGTGTCTTCTTTTCTCTTTGGGCGGGTGGACTGGGGGTGTGCTTTGGGGTTGCTGTGCGGGGCTGCGGGCAGAGGTGAAAAGGGGGGGAGGGGTGTGGAATTCTGTTTCTTGTTGGTGGTCAGAATGGACGTCTCGGGGCTTTTCTTTGTTGTGTGCGCCTGTGGAGTTCTCGGTTCCTCCCGCTCTCTTCCGCTCTCTCCTGCTCCCTCTCTCTTTTTCTTTGTTTGCCGAGCCATCGATGTTTCCCTTCCCTTCCGCCTCTCTCCCTTGAAGTGGACGGAAAGCGAATGGACGCTGTAATGCACTTGGCCGTTTCTCCTCATACACGCTCTTTCTTGCTGAACAAATTGAGGGACCGTCTAGTTTTTCCACGGCGGGCCTGAAGCCACGTTCTTCCTTTCAAATTTTCTTCTGCGTTCACTCACCGTCCTTTCATGCAGGCACAGCCTGTCTGATGGAAATTGCCAAGGTGGTGTCTGAGATGGTGAAGGATGGATGGGAACCTTCTCAGACGATCCGCCTCCTCAGCTGGGGTGGGTCCTTTTTGTTTGAGTGCGCTCTTGTCGCTTTCGTTCTTGCGTTTTGAAGTAGATGTGTCGGATTTCTGGTGACGAGGTGCAAGAATGTAAGAACGCAGATTTGGATGCAGACCTGCACCGTCTCTGTTTCAACATGGGTGGGAACAAGCACATCTGTCGTCTTGCAAATTTTCCCCAATGCCTATTTGTCTTTTCTGGGGAGAATGGAGGGAGAAACCCAAAAGCATCTGGTGCAAATTTCGTATCTTTGTATTGATCTCTCTCCCTTCCGCCCTTTCTCTCTCTCCCTCTCTCTCTGTGCGTGCCTATGTGTGCGAACGTGCATGGATGCAGACGGAGAAGAATACGGTCTGCTGGGATCTACCGCCTACGTCGAGAGGCACAGGGCGGAGCTTTTGGAGAAGGCGGTGGCGTACCTGAATGTGGACGTGGCGGTGCGTTCGTGGGGTGGGGTTGGGGTGAAGGGAGGGGGGAGGGCCTTTAGATTGGGCGGCGCCTCGTTGGACTGGGGCATGCGGAAGGAGGGAGGGAGGGAGGGAGAGTGGCCTTTTGCTTCATGTGGTGTGTCGGAGGCTGGTGTGTCTTTGTTCTTCGATTCTCGATCTTCCACCAAGAGAATCTGTTTCTCGTTTCTTTTAACATGTCACTGTGTGGTTCGTCGTCTCTGGCAGCTCGACTTCTTCCCTTCCTTTTGTTCTTGCAGGTCTCTGGTCTGTTCTTTGACGCTCGGGCGTCGCCTTCGATGAAGAGCCTTGTGCTGGGGGCAGCTGCCATGCTCCCTGCACCCACAGACAAGGGAGAGAGGGGAGAGGAAAAACTGATCGGTAAGTCCGCCTGTCTGGATGACACGCTCTCAACTGCTCCTCCCTCCCTCCCCCCCCCCGAACAGTGAGCGAGATAGATAGATGGAGAGAGAGAGAGAGAGAGAGAGAGAGAGCGAAAGAGCGAAAAGGCGAAAGAGAGCGCGCGAGAGAGAGAGAGAGCAAGAACAAGAGAGAGAGAGAGAGAGAGAGAGAGACAAAGAGAGAGAGAGAGAAAGAAAGAAAGAAAGAGACAAAGAAAGAAAGAAAGAAAGAAAGAAAGAGAGAGAGAAAGAAAGAAAGAAAGAAAACGGATGAAGGCAGGGATTCAGGTGAAAGCATGTTGGTTGCAAACTCAATTCTGACTGTGAGTGAGAGAGGTCCACAGCTTCCTGCTGCTGCATTTCGAAATGATGCAAGAGAAATAATTTGAGGACCTTCATTTGGGTTTTGGTTTTGGTTTTCTGGTTGATGCCTTTCCTCGTTCCATGTACCGGTTTTGGGTCTGCTTTCTCACAGTCAAAAGGATTGGGTCTTTCTGAATTGGCTTTTTTGACGCAAAGGGTAACGGAAGGAGATGCTAAGTCGATGGCAGGTGCTCATTTGATTGTGATGCTCCAGCTGTCTGTTGCTTCCTCGATTTGTGTGTGTGTGTGTGTGTGTGTGTGTGTGTGTGTGTATGTGTGAGTGTGTGCAGAAATGTGGCAAGAACAGAGGGGAAAGCTCGAGGTCAGTGTCTACTCTATCGCTTTTTCTCGATGAATCTCTTGCACTGTTTGCCTGCCTGCCTGCCCGCCTGCTTGCTTGCTTGCTTGCCTGCCTGCCTGCCTGCCTCTGCATGTGTCAGTAAGAGAGAGGCGATCCGACACACAGATTTGATGTAGAGTCAAGTCCTGTTGTTTCTCTCGGACAGAAGCTGTCTGACGAAGTAGGTATGAATCGCTTGTGGTAGAGCCTCCCTCGGTCTGCACTAAGAATGATCCAATCCCAAATATCCACCCACATTTTTGTCTGACGGGTTTTGTCCCCTTTCTTTCTTTCTTTCTTCCTTCCTTTTTTCTCCTTCAGGTCGGCCCTCTCGGTTCGGGGTCTGACTACACGGCCTTCCTCGACCACACAGGGGTGGCGTCTTTCGACAGCAGCTTCAATGGCATCAAGGCGGGGAGGTCCGTTTGTTCTTACTGGGGGGCGGCAAAGGGGAAATGTTGAAAGTCTGCTGTCTTGTGGACCCCTTGCCCCTTTGGGAAGGCGGAAACGGACGCGTGGGATGGGGGGGGAAAGAGGTGTCTTCTTGAAGGGGAGTTTCTTCTTTTTTCGAAGGAAAGAGAGCATGCAACAAAACGAAGTGCCGCGTTCCGCCCTGCTGGGGCTCCTTTGAATATTTGTGCCCATCGCACAGTCCAAACCGAGTGAGTCTGCGCGTTTGTGCACCCCCTCTGCGTGCAGCTACGGACAATACCACTCTATCTACGACTCCTTCAGTTGGATGGACAAGCACGCGGACCCGGGGTTCCGTGCCCACAAGACCATGACGTCCCTCTGGCTGCTCCTTCTGATCGCCTTTGCAGATCCCCAACTGGACGACAAGGTCCTTCCCTTGAATGCCACGGGTAGTGCCGAGGCAGCACGGGGGTACATCCAGGGTGTGAAGGGTGCGTATGAGAAGGCGGGTCTGAGTGAGGTGATTGGGAAGGTTGAGGACGCAGCTTTGGCATTCTTGGAGAAGGCAGAGGAGTTCGACGCTGCTGGGTGGAATGCAGAGAGGACAGGAGACGCAGAGACGGTAATGGAAGTGAACAGACGACTGAAGTGGTTGGAGAGATCCTTTCTGGATGCAAATGGGTTGAAGAGCAGGAAGTATTTCAAGCACATGCTCGTGGCTCCCGGACTCTATCTAGGGTCGGTAGGTAGGTGGGGTGCGTGCGTGGGTGGGCGGGCTGGGAAGGATGTAGGTAGAAGAAAATAATCATGTCGAGTACAAGTCATGAAAGTGACCCCTGTCAGGAGCTTGTGCGGAAGCTGATCGACAAACCAACAATCAAAAGGGATCGCATGAACACATTTCTGTGTGTGTGTATGTAGAGGGACAAGGGGAAAAGGACTTCATTCATTCAACTCGATTCGATTCGCTTCGAAGCCCACTGAACTTATTGCTTCCTCAATTGTTTGGCTCGTCTTCTATGTGTGCACTCTCTGTCGGTCGTTTGTTAATTTCGGTTTCCAGTCTGTTGGTTTTGTTGTCGAACATATTCTCGTCCTCTATCTTGCCCACCGCTTCTCTTGCTCAGGAACTTTGTGTCGTGTCATGGCAGGGCTTTCCTCTTGCAGTTTGAAAGAATGAGAATAGACCTCCTTGCTTGTGTATGAATCGGGCCACTCTTGCAGGTACGGTGCGCAAACGCTCCCAGGAATGACAGAGGCAGCTGCTCTGGGATGCGCGGGGGGGAATAAGGGGACAGGGGACTGCGAAAAAGAAGCCGAGAGAGTAATTTCCCGCCTGAAGCAGGCAGAGAGCTGTGTGTCTCTTCCTTCTTCCTCTTCCTTTGTTCCCTTGTCGAGTGCACGAGAGGCCTGTGGCGTGGCGGAGTTCCGTTTAGGACTTCTGGAAGTGGAGACAGAGGAGAGGAATTCCGATTTGGAGTCTGCTCACCGTCTGATGCTCTCTGTTCTCTAGCTGATTGACGGATTTGATTGGAAGAGCGAAGCGCTCAAAGGTCGAGAGATTATGGGGGGAAGCTTCGTGGAGAAGGAAAGAAAACTACCGAAGTGGACTGGGGAAAAATAGTCGTAGCAGAACGGACATGGAATAGCTTTGTGCATGCAATTTACTGCTCAGAGACAGAAAGTCAGACAGAAAGAGAGAGCAAAAGGGGGAAGGAAAGAAAGAAACATAGAAAGAAGGACGGAAGGAAGGCAGGAAAGAAAGAAAGAAAGAAAGAAAGAAAGAAAAGGACAGGCAGACAGACAAAACATTCTGGCATTATCCAACGTAGCGCATTGCAAGCAAAGAAGTGTGAAAAGATGTCCGCAAAGTTCCGAAAGGTGAGGCGTCGGTCCGGTGATGGCGAGTCAACCTTTCTGGTGTTGTGGGGGTGTAGAATCACTGAGAAGCTGACTGACTGAGGTATGAACCCCCGAAGAAAAAATGATATATGGAATGAAAGTGGTAGAAGGAAGGAAGAAGTAGAGGAAACGCAATTTCCAATAGTTGGACAACAGAAAGCTGGCGTTGCCTTTTCACTTTGACCAAAAATCCAGTTTCTCCACTAGCCTTTCTATGTTCAGTGGTTCCTGCATCTGCGTTTTCTCTCATTCATCAAAAACATTTGAATGCCTATCTGTCTGGCTTTGTATGTCAACCGTTTTTTTGTGAATGTGCTTGCGGTTAGACTTGCCCTCTGTAAACTATCTGTGTGACAGTGTCCGCGACAAAAAAAACTTTCTAAAAAACCAAATTGATGTTTTAAATTTATTTTATTTGAGACCGATCATGCTATAGGATAGGATAGGATAGGATTAATGTCTGGAGGATTGGCCTCCTGCCCCAATGCCGAGCGCTCGACGTGCGGCGTCCTATATTGTAGAGTCAATAGTGATAAGTGATAAGTAATTTAGTGGTGCCCTTGAGCACTGTCGCCGTTTTGTCTTATAGTATAGACTGAATCTAAGCAGATGTTCTGGAATTAATTAGACAGGAAATAAGAAGTAAAATATTTTTCATAGTTTTTTTTTGTATATAAAGAATTGCGTCACTATTAGTTGTTGTGTACACTATCAATGTTTTTATTAAACAAATTTACATAAATTTACTACTTAAAGATATTTGAAGCCTAAGTTGAATTTTGAAATTAGTGCAAGGTACCATGTATGAGGCGTAACTAAAATAATTAAAATACTTTTAAAATTTTATGTCGAAGGCGCAGACAGTCTTAAACTAGTCTTAAAGCACTGATAAGCTAGTTGCTACTCGTTACAGTTGCAGACGTGGCCAGCATACGGTCTAAAATAGGGTAGCATAGGATAACATAGGGTGTAAGACACTGTAAGTAGGTATAAAGGGGGTTTTGGTAACCCCTTTAACACTTCAGACTGTTATAAATAAGATTTTGTAATCACTAGCTACATCTGCCTAGCGGCGTAGCTGTTTTAAGATGCACCTTCAGGCTTCAGCATATGCATGAATGATCAAGCTTGCCGCGCATGCAGACGAAAGTCTCACGTCATCTTGCGTCTGTACGAATCTGATGGAAGCAAGCTTGCGAACGGCCCCGGAAAGCAAGAAAAATGAGAACTGCATGATTGATGTACGCTGGCCATGCAGCCTCGCGCCGATCCCCCCCCCTGTGGGGAAAAAGCATGCGCGGAACCCCCCCCCGTAGAGTTATGGCGCTGCTAACATACAGGGCTATAAGATCTGAGAGTCGGACATGCATTGTTCGTACTTCTCTTTAGTCTTACACACAGGCAAGACTATACTTCTGAATTGACTTGCATGCAAACCAATTAATACAATGCATGCATGCATATATATATGCGCCATACGCTCGACATGCACGCACTACGTGCAGCTCTGACAATGCCTACAACCTCACAATGTAACGTGCCACCTCCCCCAGAGTGTCGTCCCGACATTTTCATATGGATGTACTCAGCTATTGAACTTAGACAGGGGTTGCGAGGTTTATTTCACAAGACGAGAGCGATCAAGCTTGACGTGCATGTCTCTACAGAGCATTGTCAGAACTGGGTTCAGGACGTTTGATGATGTTTGAAGCTTTTGCCCGGCGATTTGGAACATTTTGTCTTCTCTTCTTCTTGTGTCTTTCGACTCCTTTCTCATATGCTCTCATCTCTCTTTTTCTTGTCCATCCTGCATTTCACTTCTGCTCAGGTGGAGGGGCAAAGATGCACTGCCTCTTTCCTACCTACACACATGCCCCCTCTCCTCCAGGCCGTGGNCATGCAGACGAAAGTCTCACGTCATCTTGCGTCTGTACGAATCTGATGGAAGCAAGCTTGCGAACGGCCCCGGAAAGCAAGAAAAATGAGAACTGCATGATTGATGTACGCTGGCCATGCAGCCTCGCGCCGATCCCCCCCCCTGTGGGGAAAAAGCATGCGCGGAACCCCCCCCCGTAGAGTTATGGCGCTGCTAACATACAGGGCTATAAGATCTGAGAGTCGGACATGCATTGTTCGTACTTCTCTTTAGTCTTACACACAGGCAAGACTATACTTCTGAATTGACTTGCATGCAAACCAATTAATACAATGCATGCATGCATATATATATGCGCCATACGCTCGACATGCACGCACTACGTGCAGCTCTGACAATGCCTACAACCTCACAATGTAACGTGCCACCTCCCCCAGAGTGTCGTCCCGACATTTTCATATGGATGTACTCAGCTATTGAACTTAGACAGGGGTTGCGAGGTTTATTTCACAAGACGAGAGCGATCAAGCTTGACGTGCATGTCTCTACAGAGCATTGTCAGAACTGGGTTCAGGACGTTTGATGATGTTTGAAGCTTTTGCCCGGCGATTTGGAACATTTTGTCTTCTCTTCTTCTTGTGTCTTTCGACTCCTTTCTCATATGCTCTCATCTCTCTTTTTCTTGTCCATCCTGCATTTCACTTCTGCTCAGGTGGAGGGGCAAAGATGCACTGCCTCTTTCCTACCTACACACATGCCCTCTCTCCTCCAGGCTGTGTCCACACGGCCATGCAGATGAAGTCAAAGGCAGACGCAGCTAAAAAAAAAACAAATGGGTTCCATGCATAGAACAGATGATCGAACACACAAATGGGACTGTTACAGTGGGGTGAATACCGTCTCCTCAATCCGATCTCAAGACTGTCGGCTGTACCCCTTCCATTCGGTCATACCTGAACGCTGTTGTCTCATTATGTTCTGCCTTATCATGTTTAAAGCAGCAGTACGTTCTCACTCTTGGCATTTGAATACCAGTTGCACTCTTTCTCTTTCCGCCAGGCCTGATCGAATTCCAGTGCAGACAGGCCTAACTCGTCTCCCCACTTCTGGTGTCTGTGCACTGAATTCCTCTCTATACGGAACTCCACCGGGAGGCATCTCATGATCTTGAGCGCAAACTGAGCGGATCGTGTTCAGCAGCGCTGCATGTCTTTCCGTTTGTTTTGCCCTTCTCTTTGCTCTCTGTTTCTCTCTCTTTCTCTCTACCTTTCCTGCGTTTCGGGTCAGTTCTATTCTCCCAATCCTCATGGGGGTAACTTTAGTTTCTCCGGCAATGAACGGCGCTGACTCTGGTAAAAGGGGTGCTGCTTTCTAACTGATCTCCCACTGACTGTCTCCGCTTCCCATGTCTGCATCCTCATGTCCGGAAAGACCTACCGGCAATACTGCTTCGAATTCAGATTCTCCTGCATTGCTGTACCTTTGAAAATCAAACGTCGTCCCTGCAGTTTGAACAAATGGGGTCTCTCCTCCTTGGTCACTTCCCTGGAAACCCGGTATCGCTGTGAAGCTCTTTGCTGCTATTTGGGGTTCACTCACCACAACATCACTCTGAGGGCGTTGGGGTCCCCAGTCGTCTGTAGGCGCAAACGGAGTATGTAAAGGTCTATGCGCCTTGAACCCATCTGCTTCCTTCCGCTTCACTGGGGAGGCAGTCTGGTCGTCATCCGACTTCCTCCCATCTCTCTTGCTCTGTGTCTATCCGAGGGCCTTCTCATTCCATTGGGTCTTCGAAAAACGCAAACCACGACGCGTCTTCTTCTTTTTTTCCGGCTCTTCGTCTCGACCCTCCTGAATGACGTCCTTCGATTGCTTGCGACCCTTCTTCGCTCTGCATTTCTTCTTGCCCATAGACCCCAAGGGCAACCATCGCTGCATTTCTTCAGCGACTCCGGACAGAAGAAGACAAACAAACTCGTATCAGTCATCCAGGGTCGCAACGGAGACGTCCTTCAGTTCCTCTACACTCTTCACGAGGAACGCAATTGCACAGAAAATCAGGCCCACTTCTCTATGTGGCCTCAACGTCATCGCAACAATAAAAGAAAGACCTACAAGAACTCTGAAAAGCAAATAGACTCAACGCACCAATCGTCTGGTGCGAAAGAATGCCTGCCGTCTGCCGTTTAACGATACAGAGATTCGTCTCTGATCATAAACAGAACAGATTGGTCCCTGACCGACCTACTCTGCTGCCACGTAGAGTTATGGCGCTGCTAACGTACGGGGCTATAAGATCTGAGAGTCGGATATGCATTGTTCATACTTCTCTTTAGTCTTACACACAGGCAAGACTGTACTTCTAAATTAACTTGCATGCGAACCAATTAATACAATGCATGTATGCACATATATATACGCCATACGCTCGATATACGCGCACTACGTGCAGCTCTGACAATGCCTACAACCTCACAATATAACGCCCCCTCCTAGGCCCCCTCCCTCGGGAAAAAAGTCCGGGGGTAAGTGGTAACGCACGTATCTGATGCAAGCAAGCTTGCGAACGGCCCCAGAAAGCAAGAAAAATGAGAACTGCATGATTGACGCACGCCGGCCAGTTGACCGCGCAGGTGGTCACGTCGACTTCCCCCCCTCCCCGCGGGAAAAGCCGCGGAACTCCCCCCCCCCCCCCGGGAAAAAAGCCTGGAGGTAAGCTGAAACCCATCTGACGCATACATAGCGTAAATCAGCCTTTTAGGGCAGGGTTTTTGGTGAAAGACACTATATGTATGCATGCGTGGGCTGGGGTATCTGACGCAAATAAGCTTGCGAATAGCCCCGGAAAGCAAGAAAAATGAGAACTGCACGATTGACGCACGCCGGCCAGTCGACCGCGGGTGGTTACGCTGACTCCCNNNNCCCCCGGGAAAAAACCCCGGGGGTAAGCTGAAACCCAGGCATCTGACGCACGCATGGCGTAAATCAGCCTTTCGGGGCCGGGTTTTTGGTGAAAGACACTGTATGCATGCATGCATGCGTGGGCTGGGGTATTTCTATTTTGTAAGTGCCCCCCGCTTCGCTTTCCGGGGCCATATGGCCCAAATTTAGCCTTTCGGGGCTGGGTTTGGCCCTGGAAAGTGAAGCGGGGGGCACTTAGAAAACAGAAATACCCCAGCCCACGTGTACGCTGTTTTTCAGTAAAAACCCGGCCCCGAAAGGCTGAATGTGCACCAAATATGCATGCGTCAGGTGGATTTCAGACCCGATTACCCGATTTTCGCCAAAAAAAGGCCCCGGAAAGATCCCGCCCTAAATGGTCCAGAAAAACGTGCATGAACCCGCGTCGTCATGCATGCGTGCGTCAGTGGCCCCGGAAAGCGACAGGCTGCATCCCCGGGCTTTTTTCCTGGGGGAGGGGGTGTTCTGCGGCTTTTCCC
>JAHBMJ010001572.1:24405-35378 GCA_018398765.1 Chromera velia
GGGGGGGGTCGGCGCGACTGCCCGATCGGCTGGCCTGCGTGCGTCAATCGTGAAGTTCTCATTTTTCTTGCTTTCCGGGGCCGTTCGCAAGCTTGCTTGCGTCAGATTTGGCGAAAGACACGTTGCATGCACGCGTGGGCTGGGGTACTTCTGTTTTGTAAGTGCCCCCCGCTTCGCTTTCCGGGGCCATTCAATGAACGACGACAGACCGGCATGACAGACCTGATCTACGGCTTTTTTTTCATCGATTGTCCAGGGCAGTTTCTTCATTGTTAATTCGGTCGATCGCTCTCGGAAGAAGTTTTGCGTTTTCGATCTCCCTCTTCAGCTGTGTAGCCTCAGCTGTGTCCGAGTGCATGGGATCTAGCTCGTCTGCGCAGACCGGTGCAGGACGGGCCTCTAGAAGAAATTGACTCATAGACCTGTTTTTGCTTTCCGAGGAAATGGAGAGTGTGAAGGCAGTGATCGGGTCGGGTGTTCTGGAGGGTGCAGAGCTGCAGTCTCTCAGAGACTTGGTGTTGCAAATTCTTTCTTCCTGTGAGATGGTGGAAACACAAATGGTCAGCGTCACTGATTCCACACACACCGATGAGGGGCACTGTCATTGTTTCGAATGCTTCGAGAAGTCTTCTTCCGATCTCCTGCTCCAATCCGCTTTATTCGGCGAGGCCATGTCCGAACTCCCGGAGACGGTAAAAGGTCGTGCCTCGTTCGAGATTCTTCTGGTTGAGTCGTTTCTCGACCGCGCACTTCGAGTCTTCCAGTGCTGGTCTCTCCACTGCCCTGCGCCATATTTCAGGCGATTCCTCCAAGATTTCGCCTCCCCCCAAACCCAGGTGCTGGTCAGCCTGTCAGGCGCAGGTGCACACCTGCTCTCTGGACTGTTGACGTACAATGACAGGCTGAGGCAGATGGTCTGGAAGAGCGCGGTGTTCAAGAATGCTTTGAGAGAGACGGTGGTGAAACTCCGGCCGACACCCGAGACGGCAGAATGCCTCAAACCTTATCTGAATCTTCTGGTGGGCTGTCTTCCCTGTGCCGAAGAAGATATTGAGGAAATGAACAAAAAGGGGGGGCCGTTGAACTATGGTCATCTTCTGCGTGCCGTCCTGTGGCTTTGCAAAGCAGAGCACGGTGGCAGGCCGTCATTCGTTTCTCGCTGGAGCGACTGCTCGAGTCAGTTTGGGTGTCTTGGTCTGTGGGACCAGCGTGACCCTTCTTTCAAGAGCGCCTTCTCAGGTGTGGACGCCAACGAGGACGCAATGGAGCTCTTCCTCTCAGCCGTCTCCGGTTTCGAGGGAGACGGAGACCCCAATGCGCCCATCAACCGACAGTCCTCTCATCCTCCTGAGGGGGAGAGTCTATGCTACCGGCGAGGAAGGGGGCGCTCGCTTGCGATTGAAGCGACCCTCAACCCTGCTGTGTGTGCGTATGTGTACAGAGAGAGCTCAGCGCTTCTGGAAAAGATGCTACGACTGAGGGAGGCGCTGCGAAGGGAAGGGCTGAATCTGTGTTGTTTTGACATTTTCATTGCATGGCTGGAAAGCCAACAGGCGGCAGACGGTGCAACAGTTAACAGTTTCATTCATCAGCTCCCCGCGGCGTTTTTCAAAAGAATTCCCCCCTTTTCTCTCATGCAAGTTCTACAAACAGCAGTCAAACAAATTGCAGAGGGCCTAGGGCGGCCGGTTCAGACCACAGCGTTTGGCAGCAGGGCAAAGAGAAGAGAGGAGAGACCACCCCCGTGTGCTACTTGCGGTGCTCGTGTTGCTTCGTATAAGTTCTGTGCGAAGTGCAAGCTGCTGGTGTACTGCGGCACAGAGTGTCAGAAAGTGGGCTGGAAGGGGGGGCACAAGGGTAGATGCGCACAGTACAAAGCGAACGTTTTTGATGTTCTGGACTGAGGTCAGGCAAGCTTCGCCTTCAGGGAGGGAATGACGGAATCTTGTTGAAACCGGTTTCAGCACTGCTGCTGCCGCTGCGGCTTGCGGTCAGCAGAGGTTGGGAGTGCAGATTTTGTATCGAAAGGGGGAATTTACGTGTGGTTAGAATCATTGTGGGAAGCTAGACTAAGTGGGGAAAGTGGGGAAAAAGGATTCAAGGGTGTTGAAAGAAGGGGGCAATGTGTGGGTCTCGATTAAAGTATAGAAATGGCGGAAGGGAGCCAAGGCCGGTCAGGGTTTAGGCCAGGGGGGGTGTATCAGAGCACAACGATCGATGTTTAGCCCTTGTGTATGACAGCACCATTCAGTCGGCCTGACAATGCCACAATTGATTAGAACCGGGCTTCTAGTAGATGAATACTATATACATGAATACGAGTGTTTCTACTCTTTTTTTTTAAATCAAGAATTAAGGCTTAGTCAGCGCAAGTATTAATTTTTAGTGACAACACTACCAGGTTACACCTAGTTACACCGGTATATAATACTCGGGGAGAAGATAAATTACTTATTTGAACTCGATCTTTTCTAGTCTAAATGTTGACTAATTACTTTGGGGGGTCTGCTCCTCCCCCTACCCAAAAGGTACCGAAAGGCCCCTCCCCAATCTAAAACAAGGTTAGACAGCATTTTTTGAGATGAGCGTCGATAACGTACATCTACGTACGTCTATATTTTTTTCCAAACTATTAGTGATTAGTGATTAGTGGTGCCCTAGAGCACTGTCGCCATTTTGTCTTATAGAGGTCACCCCCGTAAATGGCAGGGGGGTGTACCTCATCGCTGAGGCTCAGACCATACCCTGTGGCCCGCCTGGTTTCCCAGGCCGCTAACAAACAACAATCTGTCTGCGCTTTGCATGCTTTAGTCTATGGGCTGCTCAGAAGGGACTGCTTCAAAAATCGATCCAATGACACAGGACGAAAGGACACTTTAGCTTTGTACATGCCCTCTCTCTATTCTTCTCTCAGCGATTTCTCCTTCTCCCTCCCTCAGCTGTCTTCCTGCTTCCATTGCTTCCAAGATGGTCTTGTATTCTTCTTTTCTTCTTTCCGTTCCTCCCTTTCTTTTTGTAATCACTCCGTATCTTTGTGCCAGCACTGTTTCATCTAACGAGCTTCCAGGTGCGTACCTTCATGGGCTTTCCTTAAACACTCTTCTTCTGAACGCCGCCCTCCCCAGAAACTCATCCACCGCACTATACCCTTCGTTCATCAAGAATTTGAACAGAGCCTCCGTATGTAGTCTTCCTCTTTGTCCTTTCTTTTCTCTCTGCAAACTCCTCTTGCTCTCTTTTCTCTTCTCTCGTTCCAGTCGCTCCTAATGTTCTATACATGTACGTTCTTTCTCTATCATAAATCGGACACTCAGTCAGCATATAGATCTCGTCCTCCAACACCTCTGTTTCCATCTATCCTTTGCAATAAGGGCAGAGTCTCTCCTCTAAGGGCACTCTCTGCCCTCCTCTTTCTGACACTTTTCCCTTTGTTCCCGCTAACGTCCTGTCTCCTACTCTGCAGGCTGCTCTCCTTCTGTGTTCTCCTCTTGGTGCTACCCTTCTATAAGAAAAGGGCACCCGTCCCAGTTTTTCTTTCTCTATTTTCATTCCCTCTCTTGGTCTTTCTTCTGATGCCTTTTCGAATAAAATGAGCTGCAATCTGTTTCCATTTGCTTTTATTCGGTGTATGTGTGCCATATGGACTTTTCTTCCTTTTTCCCTCTCTCTTCTATCTCTCTCTTTCACTCCTCTCTCAATTCTCCACCTGAAGATTTCTTTCTTCCTCTCTTTTATTTCTTTATCTGTCTTGCTTACAATCCATCTTTCCATCCTATCTACTCTTTCATTCACTGCGTGTGTCCCTATCTCTCCTGGCTGGCCTGCGAGCTTCTCTTTGAAAAAGGATGAAGGCCTCTCTCTGTGAATAGTGTCTGTGTGCATTTCTTCAAGTGCAGAAAGAAGTGAAAAGGATGCAACTCTGTTTTTCTTCCCCTCTTCAGTTCCATCCTCCACTCTTCCTCTCAAGTAATGAATGACAGCCTGCTCAATCGTCTCCTTCCTCTTTTCTTTTAGTGCCTTTCTTGCCTATCTGATCATCCTCTCTGCCACTTCAATGTCAATTGGAAACATCCCCCCCTCCATCAATGTAGTGTCTGCGCTTTATGTCTTCCTTAGCTCCAAGACCCACCTTACAAAGCGTCTTTGTTTTTTGAATGAATGAATGCATGAATGAAGTTAGCTTTGCTAGAGTGGAGCCGTGCTTTTTTTTTTTGTCGAATTCTGTGCTGAGGGTTATTGTTGTTTTTTAAATATAAAGTATAATCAAAGTATGCGTTAGAGCTAGCTGGCGGTAAAATACATGCTTCTAGCGACTTCTGGTAGCAAAGTTCGGTATCTATTCTTCTGCATTGATTTTCTTCTAGATTTTCTTTTGCAATTTAAAATGAACAAGTATATTCTTGCACATGCAGATTCTCTACAAAAAAACATGGAAATCGTTGGGAAATCTGTAGAAATCCATGCATGGGAAATCTGCCTCATGCAGATTTTGAGGCAGATTTCCATTTATGAGGCAGATTTCCATTTTTTGGGGAAATCAGCCGGATGAGCATGTCCGAGCTAAGCCTAAGCATCGATCATCGCCATATCATCGCCGCTCTTTCTGAGCCTGATCGGCCAATGCAACCCTCTCCTGTACCACCGTCATCGCTCATCTCTCCGTCGATTTTCACAGTACACGAATCAGGCCTTCGATCCCGCTTCTCAATGGACAGTTTTGTCCCCTGCTTTTGTGCGTACACTCTTCTACTTAATTGACTTGAAGGCCGGCAGAGTCTACACCAGCCTCTCCCGAGGCTTTGGATCCTCTCTGGGCTCGCTGCAATGCGGGCCCTGCGCCCCCACACGCAAAGAGTGCCCTTCACGGCACTTCTTTTCATTGCACTGATCGCGGGGGGGCACGTTGTTGCGCTGGCAGGTGAGAATGAAACGAAACATCATGCCGTCTCTTTCAACTCAGTCTGAGTGCTCACTCGGTCTCCCTCGCTTTACCCGTCTACCTGCCTTCTTTCTGATGCTGCAGCGAAAACTTCAGAGGCCCCGAGTGCGCCTCCGCGAGTCTTTCCGGGGCCCTTGTGGAAAAATTCCTTCACCGAAGCACCGGAGCCAGAGGTCAGGAACTGATCGGTAAAGCGCCGTCTCGTTTGTGCTTCCTTGTCTGTCCCGTCTCTGTAACTTGGGCAGATTCACATCTCATCTTTGCCTGTTTGTCGGTCCATGCCCATGCAGGCCGAGCCAGAGCCAGACCCGCACTCGAACCCCCTCGCCCCTCTCCGAGGACTGATGCAAAGGCTGAGGCTACCCAGGTTACCCTCTGTGTCCTCTCTGATCGACTCGGACCGGTTGCAGCGGGTGAAGAAGGGATCTGCAGTGGCGGTACTGTGTGTGTTTGTCGGCCTGGCTCTGCACAGAGTGTATGGGATCGTGCGGGACTGGTGGAGGGTCCGGCGGTGGTCTCGGAGACGGGGCGTATTTTCCGATTTGCTCGGTCACGTTTTGATCAAAAGAGTGCCGTTGGGAGACGGACGCAAGAGACGGGAGGGGGGGAAGCAAAAGAAGAGAAGGCATAAAACGGAGATCGTGTCAACGTTGGAAGCGACTAAAGGGAAAACTGTGGCGCTGTTCTTTCACGGCCGGTGGGCGGAGACGAAGATGAGAGAGAACGGGTGGGCGTCTCCGGTTGCTGCCGTCTCGTCACTGTACAGGAAGTCCGTTGAGGCGGGGAGAGATCTGGAGGTGAGCTCCTTGGTCGCTTTTGCTACCTGTGTTGCTTTCTTTCGGTTCCTGGTGCTCCTCACCACCTCCAGTCAGTGGGGGGGTGTTGACATCAACCCCGTCTCTTCATTCATCCTATTGGAGAGGGACGCACACTCTCAATCTGATGACTCTGTCCCTTCACTCTCTCACGCTCCCCCCTTCCCCCCCNTGTGTGTGTGTGTGTGTGTGTGTGTGTGTGTGTGTGTGTGTGTGTGTGTGTGTTCCACGTGCAGATTGTGTGGGTGTGGACAGATGCGCGTGCAGAGGACGCCGAGAGTCTGTTTGAGGAGGTTTCTCCTCCTTTTGCGTCTCTTCCGTTCTCCAACTCCAGGAAGGAGAGAGACAAGAGAGCGGCACTTGCAAGGAGGTTCCAGGTCTCCCGTGCCCCCGCTCTTGTTGTGTTGGACTCCAGGGGGAGGGTGTTGAACGATCATGCGTACCTCCAAGCTCTTGGGATGGAGAAGGAGGGGGACGTTGCAGAGAAATTTCCGTGGTCAGTCGTGGTGTTTCGGCTGAAAGGGGGAGAAGAGAGTTTTTTCCCTGGGAAAGGTTTGGCAGCTGGGAGTGACCCGTCTCTCGTAGAGGGATGGATGAACGCTTGTTGTTCTTGTTTGTTTTGTTGTGCGCTTTGTGTGAAGCAACGGTTGAATTGCCCTCCTTGAAGCATCCCCTCCCTTCCCGCCCCCCCCTTTTTCGTCTGCAGGACAGTAGATCCTGTGGACGATCTTTTGGGCTCCGAATTTGTGGATCGTTTTGGGGAGACGAGGGGGGCGGTGGGTTGGTCTGTTTTCCTTCTTGAATGTTGAGTCTGTTTCATCAGTGGCATATTTTGTTCTTTCGTTTCACGATCGTGTTTTTTTTCGATGATTTTACAAAAGATGAATGTCAATTGAATGTAAGAAGGAGAGAATTAAGAGAGGGAAAGTTGCAGGCGAAAAAGAAGTCTACCACGGATTTGCGGGCCGGGGAAAATGGGCTCTTTCGGTCGGCTCTCCTGCATGCTCCAGAAAAGCTCATTTGACTTTTTCTGGTTGGTTGCTGCTTGCAGGAAGCACTCAAAGGAAAGGTTATCGGGTTGTACTTTGCTGCGAGTGAGTATGAGTGAATGTGAAGAGGCTGTGTGTGGGAGCGGAGTTTGGTCCCTCAGTCAGACTTGTTCATCTATTGCGTGCTTACATGTCTGTCTGTCGTGTGCATGCATGCGTTTTGGTTTAATTCAATCGTGCATGCTCTCTTCCAATGGATCTCTTCACCCGATTTTTCGTCCATCTGGGGGTATGCATCCTTCAGTTGTTCTGTTCTCGAACATCTGTTTGTGTTCCATCTTTTTCTTTTTGTCTCCGTGCGCAGTGTGTCTACTCCCTCCCTTTGTACAATACTCACCTCGGCTCCTTCCTCTTCTTGTGCCTGTGCGTGTGCGGCTTGACATGTCCCTGACTGACTTCCCCCTCTTTCTCTCCATGAACCCTCCATGCACCCATGCAGAATGGAACCCCCTCTGCGCCCCCTTCTCCGCCAAGCTCGCGGAAGTGTACAGTCACGCCAACGAAAGGGGAGGGAGGTGAGTGTGTGGGGGGGTGCATGGGTTTGTGTCTGGGTGAGATGTGGAATAACGAGGTGGCGGGTAGTTCTCTTGACTAAAGGGGCGTCATGTAGGTATCGGTAGGGCTGTTTCACGAGCGTGATTGGAGTGTTCGTTCTGCAGATGTTCGCTGCTTGGAAGGTTTTCTCACTTATGGTCAACTGTCGGAGAAATAGCGAGGGTGGTTGACGGAACCCACGCAGTTGGAGAAGGCAACGCGTTTGGGAGGTGTGTACCTCACATTTGTCCTGTGAAGAGAGGTATTCGTCTCGGTGTAGGTTGGAAAATCGATGAGTGAAAACCCTGTCTTTCTGCCCCTGTCTTTCTGCAGATTTTCGTTTGGAGCAGCGAGAGCTTTGAAGGGAAAGAGATTTGAAGTCATTCTTGTGTCTGGGGATGAGAGCGAAGCTTTGTTTTGGGTAGGTCCGTTAGCATGAGGGTGGGAGTGGAGAAAATGTACACTGTTACTTGATCTATAGGTTGCATTTCATAGAACAAAAGAATGCCGTGGGAAAGGGACTAGGTGCTTCTCTGAGAGCATCCCCGCCACCACTCTCCTTTTTTTCCTTGCAATCTCCTACTGAAAACGTTTTTGGCTGCATGGTCAATTTCTGAATCTCTCCTCATTTCCTTCCCTTTTTCTTCTTTCTGCCCACATCGCCTGCAGGAGCACATGGGGGCAGGGGAGGGAATGCCCTGGCTTGCAGTCCCGTTCCAAGACAAAAAGAGGAGAGCCCTACTGCAGGTGGGAGGGGTCAGGTGAACCCACAGGGAATGAGTGATTGAGCATGCTTGATGTCAGGGTCTTCCTTGAAACGAATCTTCTAGTGTCGAAGCGTTCTGTTTTCCTTCACGTTTTTGAACGTTTATCCTTACTGACAGCATCCTTGCTCTCTCTCTCTCTCTCTCTGTGTGTGTGTGTGTGTGTGTGTGTGTGTGTGTGTCCCCGTACGTGTGTCCACTTTGTGAATGTGCGTGTGCAGAATCAGTTCAGTGTGCAGGGACTTCCCGCTCTCGTGCTTCTAGATGAGAACAGGTCCGTCCGTCTGTGTTTGTTTCTCGTTCTGCCTGTCCGTTTGTCTGTGTGATGTTTTGTTCGTTCTGTGTTCGTGGACGGGAGCTTCTGAGGATTTCTGGAAATGAGTGAAAGTGTCTCACAGGAGGAGCTGCAGTTCCCTACACTTTGTGGTCTAGTATGGGCATCTTGCAGTTAGGCTGTCTGTGCTTTCGATTTGCTTTTTTTTTTCTCTTCCATCTGAATTGACGTGGAGCATGTCTGTATGCTCGAATCGAAACGACACGTGCCTCTTTTGTGCCTGCAGGAAGCTAATTTCATTAGACGGCAGGTCAGTTCTATCGTGTCTCTCTCTCTCTCTCTTTGTATGTGTGAAAGAGAGGGGGTGTGCTCTTCTGCTGTTTGTTTTTTCTGTTCGTCATGTTGGCATAATGCGGTTGCGAAAAAAGACAAAACATGCGACAAGCTCCAGTGATGGGGGGAAAAGAGGATTTGAGACAAATTTCGGGAGAAGGCCGATTTTCTCTCTTGTTTGGTCTTCTTTTGGGCTTCGCTCACTCACCCACAAGCTGACTTATAAGTGCCCCTTTTGTCTCTTCTTTGTCCACTATGCGCACCGTGTCACAGAGATTGCTCAATTTCGAGGCAGGAGAGGAAGCATTTCGAGTTTTTTTTTTCCCTTTCAATCACCAATCCTTTCAACACCTACGTCCACGCATCCATTCACACTTTCCTCCCCGTTCCCTCTCACCTATCCAGACGGCTTGTGGAGACGGACCCCGACGGTTTCCCCTGGCGCCCCCCAGCCGTGAGGGACCCCGCGGCCTCGGAGTTGTCGGACCTCGCAGACCGGCCGGCAGTCATCGTCTTCCATGAAGATGCAGAGGGACCAGAGGGGGAGGCAGAAATGAAGGTGAGTGGGGATCCTCAATCAGTCAGTCAGGCAGGCAGGCAAAAGGGGAACCTGGAGGGGCGCATATTGAGACCAACTGGCCTGGTGCACCTTGCCAAGCGTGGAACATTTCAAGTTCTGTCCGGCCCTCTTTCGGCACCTCGAGAGATCGCAAAACTGTCACTTTAAAAAGACAGCCAGTGTGACCTTCTACGTTCACACACGGTGCACCTTTTCTTTGCATGACCTTTTGTTTCCTTGCAGGCCCTTTTGGAGCTTGCGGGGGATCCTGAGGTTTCAGATCGGTTCGCGTTTGTTCGAGCGTCTGTGCCTTCTGAGAGGGCAGATGTGTTACGGGAGTTGTGCGGGCTCTCGAAGGCGACCGTCAGAACAGGTGGGGTAGAATGCAGGGAGTTCGAGAGGGGGCGCCGCTGGACCTGTGCACCTTCAAAGTTGGACTTTCTTATTGTCTCCTCCAGGGGCTTTTGCGTGCACCGTTCCACTTGCGTTTCACGATCGTACCCACAGAAGTCAGATAGCTGTTCGCGTGGGTTGGACCTGAAACTTCGGATGAGTAGCAGCTGTTTTTGAAGCTTCAGTCGCTGCCTTTTCCTCCCTCTCTCCCCTCACTCCCTCTTCCCTTTTCTCTCTGCGTGTGTAAGTGTGTATGTATGCGCGTGCGTGCCTGCTTGTTTGCCTGTCTATCTGTCTGCGGGTGGATCCTTTCTCCACGTTTGCCGTCTCTTTCTCTTGCGAGTTTCTGTCTCCCTTCTGTGTCGTTTCTTTGCCTGGCCTGCTTTGTCTATTCCCCTCCTCGTCGGTCCATCTGCAGGGGCTGAGGGAGAAAGTGGGGCTGAGAGCGGATGGCGGGAGGGAGACACCGAGAGGGAGGCAAACGAGTACGACGACTTTGGAGAGGATCAGGGAGGGGGACCCACGCTGGTCAGTCACTCTGTCAGTCCATACATTCATTCTCTCTCTCACTCAATGGAAATATTCGATTCTATTAACATCTGTGGAGAAGGAAAGAGATTCTTCTGGGTTTGCTTCAAGACAAGTCGATCCCTATTTTCGGCTTCTGCTTCGTCTATGTTTCGCCTCTTCTGTCCCTATCCCTAGGAACGCCGTTTCTCTTTGCAGGTGATTTTGGACCTCCGCGATCACTGCTGTTACGTTGCAGACTCGGTGAGCCGTTGTTTGTTCTCTCCCTTTTTTTTGTTTTTGAAAGGCAGTGAACAGATAATGGCGATGTCTGCATGATACCCGAGTCACGAAAAGGTGGGTGGGCCGGTGGAGGGGGGCTCCTTCCATGCTGTCGAAAATATTTTTTCTGACGTTCGTGGCTTTCGTTCCTGTTGCAGAATGAACAGGAGAAGGTAGATGAGCATGTATCTGTTTTTCTTTACGCTTCCCCGGTGCTTGGGGAATTGCGGTCATTCCTTTGGGGGGAAATCGGTTTTCAGCAGTGCTGACTCTGTCACATATGACGTACGCGCATCGAGGGGGACAGTTGGTTGCTGCCGTTGTGCACAATTTTTGTCCTTAGTTCATCACATGCTCTTTTGCGTGTTTTTGTTTGCTTTTTGTCTGCACCTTTCTTTGTTTGATCTCTCCGACGAAGCCCTTGGATGGTCGTCAGGCTCGGCTTTTCTCGATTCGCTGCCGTATAGCTGTTCGTCTCTCTCCCTCCCTCTCTCTCTCTCTCTCTCCCTCCCCCCCCCCCCCCC
>JAHBMJ010001572.1:35399-70399 GCA_018398765.1 Chromera velia
CCCCCCCCCCCCTCTCTGTCTGTCTGCGATTCGGAAAAGGTGAAGTGAAGAAAAGACGATATAGTCTGTCTGTCTGTCTGTCTGTCTGTCTGTCTGTCTCTCTCTCTCTCTGTGTGTGTGTGTGTATGTGTGTGTGTGTGTGTACATATGGATTTACGTATGTATGTGTGTGCAGAAAGATGTCAGCGTTGAAGGAGTGAGGGCGTTTCTGTCTGCGTATAGCAAAGGGAAATTGCGAAGGAGGAGGCTTGCTGACAGTGTATCATAAGTGCCCTCCCGAATCGGGACATTTCGACATCGTGTCACAGTTTTGATCTAGAATTCTCTGCTTGTTTCAGCAGTTTTATAGCCAAAACTATTAGTGTATTAAAGTCAACCTATAGTCTAGTAGTATAGTTTAGCTAGAAAAAATAGCGTTCGATCAAAAGGCAAAGTGCTTCCATATGCACAGATCCTATTATATATTTTATCTAATAAAATTTCTAGTGATTTTCAACAGATGGACATAGCAGGAAGACTTAGCGCGGAACGTATTAATCTAGCAATCAATCAATCAATCAATCAATCAAAATCCTAACCGACAAATCTATTTAAATTTATTAAAATTTATATAAATTTATAAAATTCTACAAACATAAAATTTATAAAATTCTACTTATATTTCTATAATAATATAAAACAATCTGTCGGTGTAACTTAATAGACTTTGAGGTATTGTACATACTAATAGTAATATAAGTTAAAGAAAGATTGTATGTCAGTGCGTATATGTGTATACGCACTAGATATACGCGCCTCCATAGAAATTCTTGTCAGCAGTTTCTTCGAAAAAAATATAAAAAGAGAAGTTGTAAGACGTCGATCCATATATACGTCGTATATGTCACGAAACATCTAGCTAAGCATGTTCAGTTTGATCAATTCGGATTGCTGCAGAGAATTCCGAGGTCACCTGTAGCTAGGCCTGCAGATTAAAAGCACCGCAGCACGCTTGATCAACAAGGTATGTTTGACAGATAGGAAATTTAAAAGAAGGACAACAAAAAGAAGGGACCGGAGAAACTAAGTCTGAATGGTCACTACAGTCTGTGCGCAACACAGAAGAGTGACTGCACCGGTCCTTTACCTTTTGACTGTCTTGTCCACAGATTCACTCAAAACTAACGTTAAAGAAAAGCAAAAGAACTTTACCCTCGATGGGTAGATTAGCGAGACGCACAACCAGTCAGTTGAGTCTGTTCTTTATGTAAGTGAGTTCTCCCGAATGTTCAATGGATCCGTGCATCTGACCTGGTGCTCCAGCTGGTGCATATGGGATTCTTTGCGGACCCGATGACGGGACCTTTCTCTTCTCCTGCATACACGAAATCGAAACAGAAAGGGAAACACACATACGCATCATGCACGACTTTGTAACCACATTGTTCCAAGACGTCCTGTTCTGCTCGATCCTCTTCCATAAATTAAATGCATGCATCGATCATCGCAGGAAATCAAGCACATTGAAGAAGATGTTTTCATGCTATCGACCAAAGCAGTAGGGACTAGAGTAGGGACATCAGTCAAGTGCCTGTGCGCTACTTGACAGCGAAAGGAGTCAAATCAATTGAAAGACAAAAAGCGGACCGGATGTTTTGTCTCCATGAAGCAAGGCCTCCTCCAGTCGCTCCATTGAACCATCTATCTGAGACTCTGAGTCCATTGAACCATCCATCTGAGAGTCCACATATGTGTCCTGCAGACAACCAAAGGAGTCAGAAATCCAATGATGGACTGATGATGGACTGTGCCACAAAAAAAGAACAGAGTCCTTGCAATCGGCTGACAATTAGGCAAGAGGCGGGGACGTACAGGAATTGAAAGAGAAAGATGGAGAGCGAGAGGGGAGGCAAAATGGAGGAAAGGAAAGATAGAGGGTAAGGGGAAGGGGAAGGAGAAAAGCAAATTGAAAGCAGAGATGGGCATGAAGCATTGCTGCAATGGAGTGCGTCTAGCTGACCCGTTCTTTTTGACTCATCGAAGAGCCCTGTGTGGCCCCTGACCACAAGGACAAGAGCGAGCTTTCACACTCGGACTCTTCCTCCTCCTTAGAGGAAGACTTCTCCTTGTCCTCTCCGGCATCGTTCTTCTCTGCTGTGGCCGCAATGGCTTTCTCGCCTCCACCTTCGCCCTGCTCTGTCGCCCTTCTTCTCTTCCCGGATTCTCTTTTCAGAAGGAGGCAGTGTGTCCTCAATACACAGCCGCGCCCGGTCGGCCGTTTTTCTGTCTCCAACGTCACTGCCGACTCAGTAGTTGGTTCAGGAGGTCTGTCACCCGGGGGGGACTCACCCCTGCAGACACGCATTAAATAAAGTGAAAAGTCAGCCAGCCTGTTTATGACCATCATTTAACAACCCATGAATGCGATTTTCGTGGAGCAATTAAAGAAGAAGGGGTGAACAGAATGAAATAAGAGACCAACTTCTCGAAAATCCCCCCGAGTCGAGCATGCGCATAGGGATTCTGTCAGATTCGCTGAACGAAATCCATATACAAACATATGTCTATCGACGCTGGCTGCTTCTCCGTCACAGACTCTGCCGACACTGCGTTTATCACATCATTAGATGGCAAAACAGGGCTAAGCCTTACAGTCAGAAAATTTATGTGAGAAATCAAAGCACAAAATAGACAGAAGATGGCGTGCTAGATCATGCTAGGAGAAGGCGAAAAGACATTTTAGTCGATCATTTTGAAGAAACAAATGGCAGGAGACAGGGGAAAAGGGGGCAACAGAAACGAAAGGAAGGAAAGTCATCTATTTGTGGGTGCACCAATGAACGAAAGGTTAAAGAAGAGAAAAGAGCAAACAACAGACCAGGTGCCTCCCTGTTCCCACTGGGCAGCGCCCCGTCATTTCCATTCTCAGCCCCCCCATCGCCGTTCCCCTCTTCCGCGATGCCCGCGAGCCTGGCGCTGTGCCTTGCAGCGTCTGTTAACAAGGGAAGCTGTCCTTTCTTTGTGTGAGCCCAATGCAACACGTTCTGCCTCAGCATGACCGCTTTCAGGCGCACATGGCTCATCGCGTCCTTCGACAGGCGGCCACGAGAAACCCTCCACTGCCTTATAAAGGTCTGTCTCCGGGGTCGCCACTGCATCTGGGGGGGTCTGGATCAGACTGAAGGCCAGAAGGAACAAAAGTGCCCCTGTTGCTTATACATCGTCCTTCTTGGTGTATGTGTATAGTTCCGTTCTACTCGTTGACTTCTTGTCGACCGGGCAGAGCAGAATCTTGGATAGGAGGGCAGAGTCCAGTTCAAGTCGGTATTCACTGATGCAAGTATTGATAAATTGCACAGTATTTGAAGGTTTGTGATACAGAGTTCGCTGATCAGTCAAAGTCACCTAAGTCCCGAGAATTCCTCTAGTTGATTTCAAGTGTCAAAGACCTGAATAGACAAGTTACGGAATTTTCCGACAGTCAATACAATCATTCTCCGGAATTTGTCACTGAGGTGCTACCAAACTTTTTGTCTAAGTTTTGGTTTTTCGCATGTGCGGAAAATTCTGCATGTCACTGAATCTGCATGTGTCGGAATTTTCCGCCATGCAGTCGGAATTCTCCGCAAGTCAGAAGTCGGAATTTTCCGCATATTTTCCGCAAGTGTGGAATTTTCCGCAAGTGTCGGAAAATTCCGCAAGTGTTGTATATATCTGTTGTAGTGTTGCATATATGTGTTGCAGTGTTGCATTAGTGTTGCATGAGTGTTACATTAGTACATGTTGCATGAGTATATACAAGTATTGCATTAGTATTGCATGAGTGTTGCACTAGTTCAACTTGGGATATTGCCGGATGTTGCGCTCGCTGCATGTTGCATCTGGTTGTATTTAATTATTATTTAATTTATAATGGAGATTCTACGAAATTGAAAGTCTCTTCCAACAGCTGAGATCCTATGTTGTCTGTGCACAAATGTGTCGGTAGGAGCACACGGTCAATCTACCATAAACCAGTACAATCCAACAGGCTGCTGTCTGATTCAATTGGAATTTATCGAATATATGCTAATTACACGACATACAAAAAACGTATACATGCGAAAAACCATCGGAGAATGACGCTTCGCATATACGCCGAGCTAAACATTTATAGCTCGAAATCAGCATGCCAATTAATCGCAGTATTACGTCGATCCTTGCAAGCCGATGGATAGACCGTAGGCATGATTAGAGAATATACGTTGTGTCCTGCGCGCGACGCCCCTCCGTATCCCTACCGCTGTCTTTTGTCTATCGCTGACGGTTCTCAGGTGCACTTGCGGAAGCAAACGACAACAAAAGGCCGTAACGTTGAAAATTAGTCATATGTAGATTATTTTAGAACAAAACAAAGAAAGGACAAACACGCCTTCCAAAGAGAATGAAAACCATCATCACCAGTCCGACAGACTGCAGATATGAACAAATCAAGCAAAAATGAAACAGGCCATCCCAAAATATACAACTCCAAAAACAGAAAAGTAAGTTCGTCAACCAGGACAACCGCAGGTGCATTACAAGAAAGAAGTGTCCGGATAAGATGAGAGGATATTAGGCCCTTCTTAGCCGAGACAGAAAGAACACAGGAGAAAGCATGCATCAGACGCACTCTACGAAGTGAAGGTAGGTTAGGAAAAGACGACCATCCTCCAGAAATGGGCAACAGAGAAAAAGCAACCAAATCACGAAAGAAATTAAAAAGAACATCACGGTTAGGATTAACAGCAGCAAAAAGCAAAATCGAAGGAGATTCCGGCAAAGAGAAAAGACGCAGACCAAGCACCGTAGATCCTTTTTGACGCTCTAAAACGCATGCAGGACTGTAGAAGTCTTCCTCAAGTAACTTTTCCATCATGGGGTCATCCGGCACGTCACTCATACCACAGTCAGACCTAAAAACAATCGTTCTATCGTCCATGTATCTCCCTGCCATCTATTTCTCCCCCCCCCATGAAGGCTTCGATCTCATCAATGCAACAGAGTACTCTTTCCACACGGTAAAAAATCGGGCCCCACCAGATTTTAATTATATGTTGTATTGTATTGTAATATATTCTAATTTATTCTGTTTTTAAAGAAATTAACATTTAATTTAAATTACAAGAAATTAATTTAACTGATGATCCCTCCTGTGCAAGATTATGCATAGTGTCTTTCTATCTATTCTTTCTTAAAAGTTTTGAAATCATTCTAGAAAATTATTCCTGTTTATTTTTAATATTTTACCTTTCCTCTAGCATATACTTATATACTTTACCTTTCTTCTATCCTTTCCTTGGATGTGACAGTATACTTGTATGTCTTAATTTTGCCCCCAAAAAGCTTTTCAAAGACTGCCCGAGGAGCCTTCACAGCCGGAGCGCCCTTGCTCAGAAGGTCAGGCCGATCCCACCCATGTCTCTCCATTTTCTCCCCCATCTTTCCTCTCTCCCTAAAAACCAACCAGTTGAAGTCAATGAGCCCAAGTCCCCCCGTCAGAGTCACAACTACCACATTATCTCCCTTAAGATCATTGTGTACTGCATACACCCCCAGGAACCGCAGCACCTGTAGAAGCTCTCGGTAGGCAGTTTTAAATACGGTGACAGAAACAACCTTCCCACTGCTGAACTCTCTTCTGATAGAAAGAGTACCTCCCTCTGTAAACGGCGTCACAGTGTATACAATTTTTTCCCCTCCTTCTCCCACGCAGTAGATAAGATCGTGGGGCAAGAAAAACCCCGCATCTTCCCCTGTCATACTCCAAGTGTCCTTTGTCTTAGCTTTCTCGATCATTCCACACCTGATCTATCATCTCCTTTGCTCCTCGAGCTGGAGCTCATTGGCAACTTCTCCGCGGTACTGCGACATTTATTTCTCGGAAAGCGGATGGAGGTTACTCTCTTGGAAGCTTTCTTTCAAAGCCTTCTCCCCATAGGGAATCCTCCTCAGAGCGACCCACGCCCCGTTGTTCTTCTGAACTTTGAAGATTGCGAGTGATGAGAAGGGGGAATCAAGTCTCTCTCTTGACCTTCATTTGTTCCCTGCAAGTAAGTAAGCAAGCAAACAGGACTCAAACATGAATGGAGAAGACGTCGCAGTACAGCTGCTTGCAAAGAACCAGTTGTGCAAGGAAAGCAAGGACGCATATCATGCATCCGTCATGCGAGAGAGGGGGGGGCAAGGAGCGAGAGATCTGTCAAGCAGAAAAAGAGAATTTAGAATAATTGACGTCCATACCGAGCTAAGATGACCTTTTGCATATGTACAAGCAGATGTGTATGGATCGATTGGTTCCCCAACGATGGACCCAGGTATGGAAGATTATCCTGTTTAGCTTTTATAAACAAGAAAACAAAAAAAAAAAGGTAAGCCAGATAAATACAGAGAATTAGTCGGATAAAAGGATACGATGAGACTGATTGAACAGCAAAAAAGCCGTTGCAGGCCCTTTTCCCTCCACCAGCACCACCTTTTCATACAAAAACCCATACAGAACTGACATGGTTAAAAAGCTCCCCAAGAAATAAGCATGCAGACAGAGTATGCTGACGCGAAGGCCCACTATCCCACATCCCCACGTGCCAAAGGAAAAAAACTTCACAATCTTTCTTCCTTTTTCTGAAGTCTCCCCCATTCCCAACAATGTTTTTAGCTCTCACGCTCACTCGTCGGCCTGCAAAGGAGGAAGACCTGGGCCAGGGGAGAAGGAGGAAGCCATGGAAGGCTACTATGGAAGACTCAATGACCATCGAGGAGACAGCCCATTCTTGGGAGCGGAGAGGCTCAGCTGAGATGGCGCTGATGCCCACAACCTGGTGATAGAGACCTGGGGGAAGGGAAGGGGAGCCGATTGCAAATGGGGGAAGGGTGAGGCCAAAGCCGGTGGGAGAGTTTGGTAGGTTTGGCAGGGTGGGAGTCGGAGGTGGCATAGTTTTGGGGTAGATATAGAAGGGGTTGGTGTAGGAGGAGGTGGGCAAACACTGAAGAGATCTTATGCATGCCTGGCAGGATGTCTCCAGCAGGAGATGAAGGAGAGACTGCGTAGGGGTCGGTGTACAGTGCATTGAAAGTAATAATTATACTTGCAATAATTACAAATAATTAGAAGCAATAATTTATTGTAAGCTCTTAGCTCATTGCAATCCATTACAATTAATTGTATATAATTTCAAAATTAAGAGTCTGAGGTGTTTTATTGGGCTTAAAACTAGTGAAAAACAAGGCCAAACGCGTGTTATAGGGCGCCAAAGCGATCAAACATATGTACCATGCAAAGTGGGCGCGGTACGCGTGCAGTGCGACTGCTTTGCACGCAATTAAGCCACGTAGACCGACGAAACACGTACATATATGTACAATACTGTTACATGTATATATTTATGGAAATGGCTCAGTTTTCTGTTGTTGTCTTTTGTTTGGCAGCTTCAGCCGACTAAGTAAAGCAAAGGAGCAGTGAGAAGAGTTCTGAGTTTTTACTTTCTTTTAACGATGTCGTACTATGGTTTTGCACCAGAACATATTTTTAAACACTTCTATGAACAGACTCTGTTGCAAAGCATTGTAGAGACAAACGACAAGGTGAGGTCATCAGTATTAATACCAAATAATAGCTTAGTAATGAGTTGTATAACTTAGTATAACTCCTTTCAAAGATTTTAAATTTATTTATATAAGTATTAAAATACTGTACATCACATTAAATATACATAAAAAAACATAAAAATGTTATTAATAGTCCTTTAAACACCCTAGAGCACCTAAAAAAATTAAATTTTTCTTTTATAAGCAATTATTAACAATTAATTACAACTATTACAATGATTGTTTACATTAAACTGGTCAAAGCAATTTATTTGCAATTTATTTGTTCAAAGCACTGTCGGTGTACATGCAGGTGAGGGGGTTCAGCCAGCTATGCTGACATGCCGTGAGACAATGTTATGCATGTTGGTGGGTTCAGGTCCCGATCAGCATCATGAAAGAGCTGCTCTCATCTCTATTTCCGACTCATCCCGAGCAGAGGCACCGCTTTCCCGCTGCCTCTGGTCCATGGTGTGGACGGCAGACCTGTTGGAGGGCTGGGAGGGAGTCCGAACTTGACTCCGAAGGGCAGAAGGGAGGGAGAACTATTGCGAGGACTCCTAGCCTGAGTCCCAAGGACATCCTCCAAAAGGGTGCAGTCGCCCACCTGCTGTTTGGAGAGGCAAAGGTTCTCTGGTCCATTTACTGGACCTCAGAGGGGACCGTCTTCGCCCTCTCGCTCCACACAAAAAGGAAATGCAGTCAGAGAGGCCCGTCACCTGCACTTACATGCAAAAACACGTATATAACACGTACAGAGATGCATACAGTGCCATAAACAGGATGACCGGGGGCTCTGGGTCGAGGGCAACATGTAGAGTGGTATACAGAGGAAGGCGATGCTCACAGAGACGAAATCATAAACAAACAAGGCGATAAGTAGACGCCGCATTCCAGTGGCTGAGGAAAAGCCAGGAATGAACAAGCGCGTGTCTAGATAAACATGTCGAGATCGCTGTACGGAAAAGTTTCTAAACAAATCATCCAACGTCCCCAACTAAAACTTCAAACAGAGACCCCATTCACCCCTGAGACGACAGTAAAAAGACCTACCTGCAATGGAGAGAAGCTAGAGAATCCAAGTTTTCTTTTGAATCATATCTTCGATCCAGTCGAGTTGGTTCCTGCAAGAAATTAAGGGGGTGTCCGGTAACAAATAATCAAGCATTAATCTTGAGGAGGGGGGAATAGATCGATTTATGAATGGAGATTTGACGTAAAAAGCGAGAAACAGTCATCATGCGTGCACATAAGAGAAAGAGACATCTATCTTTCAGGAAAATGGAAGTTAAGATCATCGATCACAATCTTTTTTGCATACGTAAATGCCCTTCTTGATTGGCTACCCAACGAGAGTGATGACTTTTGACTTCTTGCTTCCATTAGACATGTACAGAATTAAACAAACAAGAAATTCAACTTGACGATAAGACATACACAGAAAACTAATCTACCAAAGGAGCACTACGATACTTACAAAACAGCAGAACAATTTATGCAGATCATGATTCTTTCAATTCCCCTACACGCACTGATGATAATTCTTAACTTACTTTTCGATTGGCTTGAAGTATGCAGTCCAGTGGCAGTGCTGCATGCGCAGAGAGACGAAAGAGAGAGCCACGATGATCCCTCTAGAGACCTTACCATACTTCCCAAGCTCTGCCTGTGGAGGTTCTGAGGCCAGGTTACAGGCCTGTATGTCCTCCATCTCTCTTCTTCGATCCTCTGGATCTGCCGACCATTGGACGTGTTCTTGAACTCATCAGACGGGAAGGCTGCGATGACCCAACTCGCGATGAAACAACACTTGTACACAACCAGGAAGTTCCTGGCATACGCGAACAGGTGTTCCAAATCTCTGAAGTGGATCCCAAAGTGCTCTCCAAACAGCGTGGAACTCCACGACAGCGTTCAGCTGTCGTGGTCCTAAAAATACTACGCCACTACAATTCTTGCCTCTATAAACAAGCGTTGAACAGGAAGAGGAAAGGGAGAGAGGCAGAGAGGGAGAGAAGGAAGGGAGTAAAAAAGCAGAGAGACAGGGGAGAGAGGAGGGAAGGGAAGAGCGGAAGAGACAGGAAGGCCGCAGCACAAGACAGCCGGAGGACAGCAGAAGGGACGATTCGATTACAAATATGCAGACACAGAACTTCACTTTTTATAATTGAGCCGTGGAACTGAGATATAATTTAACATCTGCACCGTAGCCTGCACAAGTCCTAAACAGCCTAGTGATTTACTGGTAGTTGGAGAAGAGCGGTCAAAAGTGCAGCAAAACGGTGAGATAGACCAAGGGGGGACAGAAAGAGAGCGATACATACATGTATAAGTATCATTCAGAATAAACTACGGAGAATATGGGAAAATATTCTATGAAAAGACACGGAGACGATAGAGGAAAAGACTCTAATTGACTGCCAGTGGCTCGAAAACGGGGAGGCAGGCAGACAGGCTGTGGTACAGGCACGCAGAGGAAGGTAGACAGGCAGATAAGCAAACACAGAGACATGCCACCATGCAAACATATCATTGAGGTACACATACACACACACACACACACACACACATACACACACACACACACACACACACATACACACACACACACACATACACACACACATACACACACACACATACACACACACACACACACACACACACACACACACACACACACACACACACACACATACACACACACATACACACACACACACACACACACACACACACACACACACACACACACACACACACACACACATATACACACACACACACACATAAGTCCTCCATGATTTCTTTGATCTTCGGCTCTTCCTCCTTCTGTTCACCTTCAGGGGGGTCATCCGATACGATTCCGATGCGGCATCAGTTGGAAGCAAATCATACAGCAACGGTGCCTCTAATGATTTGATTTCCAAACTGCGAAGACAACAGAGGCGCCCCACGCTTAAGACAACCCACAACAAGACTTTTTCTACTTTTTCTGCTGCTTCTGCTTCTTGAAAGTTCCTGGGGCTGGCGGGGTTAGTCCTCCCTCAGCAACTATCCCGTACCCGTACATGTGCGTTTATACTAGGTTTAGGTTGCTTATAGGGGGGGAACTAGGGGAACGGGTCTGCAAGAAAGACAGGTAGAAAGCAGAAGCGTGGCGTCAGTGAGAGAAGAAGCATATTAATATATGTAAGGCGTTATGCTAATGCACAAAAAGAATTGTATCAATAAAAGGGGTATCGCATGTGTATAATTGGAAGGACAAATGGAGTGAATGCGGGAAGTTTCTCTTTTTGGCCTTTTATGAGCATTCAATTTGATTTCTCTGCCTGCCTATGCACGGACTTCTTCAATCGGTCATGGCATTTCAAGAAAGCAAGATAAGAGATAAGAGGCTGTTAGAAGAAAGGGATTCTTCATGTAGTACTTAATACATTAGGCTCTTTTATTCTCCCAACTTTGTGTTTATCCCTGGAGTTCCGTCTACCTCTTTTCTTTTCTCTCTCTCAACCTCGTTTCCATTGCCTTGATTGCCTCAATGATTGATGTGTCCTTCCTTTCCCGTGCCTGAAGTCTCTTTTTTTTGGAAAAGTGAGCAAGGTGCCGATGAAATTCTCACAAACACACTCACATGTAGGCATCCACTCAGCATTCTCTCCAACCGTCCTAGCAACCGTCCTTATCGATCGATCACTTCCAAAGGCCGCAGCAGCACTTCTTACCTTTCTTCGGCTTCAAATTTCCGTTCTTTCTGCCCTTTTGGCTGTATCTGCTGGCCTCTCCACTTTATGCAAGGAACAGGAGCGTGGCTCTGAATCTAGCTCTGAATTATTAATTACTGAATTAATGGATCATACGACACCTTTTCACCCCTCCACCTTGCCTATGTACGCACCCCGCACCTTCCTTTTTTGTTCTTTTCCCTAAGAGAAGCCTTAGAAGCACTTCTTCTTCTTTTTAGGCTACTTTTGCTTGTTCTTCTCCTTCTTTCTTGCCGGTAGCAGGGTCGAGCAGGGTCTGCCTTTCCATAGCAGTGCCCCCGTAGCTGAAGTTGTGGTGGGGCTGTGTCGGGGGGGGGGGTGCTCGAAGTCAACGGGTCTGCAAGAAGGACAGGTGGAAAGCAGGACCGCTGTGTCAGTGAGGGGAAAAGTACGTTAATATATGTAAGACGTTATGTCAATGCACAAGAAGAATGGTGTCAATAAAAGCGGTATCACATGTGTGCAATTGGAAGAACAAATGGAGCGAATGTAGGAGAACACCCACATACACCCACAGTAAAGCAAACAGATGGGCACATGGGTAAAGACTGTATACATGAGGTTCTGAGTCAACTTATACGCATGAGGAGGATCCTCCACTGCAATCAGCAAACACAGACACAGGCACACACACACACACACACACACACACACACACACACACATACACACATATACATATACAGACGTGTGCATACATAGGCATGAACAGAGAGAGAGGGAGTGACTATGCGGGGAAAAGCAGTGCAGAATGGGAAATGGGAGGAAGAATGCACACCGGGGGAAAAGAAGATGACTTACCTCACAAAAAGATATACTGAATGAATAATGCTGAGCGACTACCGTAAAAAAGTAAACACGACAAGTGACGGTTCTGCGTATATAAATACAAAAACAGAGGAAGGAGTAAAGCAGAGAGTTAGACGAGAGAAATCAAAAGGCACTGAATGGAATGTGAAAAGCTTCAACAGTAGAGCGGGATCGAAAAACACATACTATTCCATGCAGCGACAATCAAAAGTAGCTGTCAGGAAGGAACACAAAGATAAGATCGTTTGCATCGCCTGACCAAACAGAATTGTACTTAGAGAGTCTGCAGCCAAAAAAAGGACACCGGGAGCTTCAGCGCTAATTTTATTGAAAGCCTTCTTCTCCGCATCAACGATGCATAGCCACCGCCCCCCTGCTTGAAGATAAAAAAAGAGGCAGGAGATTACCCACATCTGGAAGCCCAGTGGCACGACAAAGAGGTTCTCCAAAGCCCAAACAATGCCACTAAAAAAAAGAGACTCCTCCCACCCCAAGCCCAAAGTGAACCCCAAAATAACTCCACGTGCAAGAAAGTTCTAAGCAGAGATGCCAACATAATATAAAAAAGAACGGTGCACCATCCTCAAAAAGCAGGGCCCCCGGAAAAACTGCAACCCCACCAGAAAGAGACCTGCCAACCCAAACGTGTAGTTAGGTCCATCATGGTAGACCAGACAGCCTAAGTGCTGCTCCTCCACTCTTGCCTTCAAATCACCTTAAAAGAGAGCAAGCAAAAAATTCTGAAGGAAGAGCTTCTTCCCCATGAGTACAATGCTCTCATAGAAACCCGCTGCCGTCTCCAGAAGAGCCTCCCACTCTTCAGGCATAAACAGTGCCGCGGAGGCAAAGAGAGAGAACTGTTTGTTACACTCCCAGGAGCAGTAGAATCATGCAAATGCGCGACTTCAGAGACTTCAGGCACCCCTCCTGGCAATGCTGAACGGCCAGAAAGACCAGCCGGGCAATTGTCATGATTGTGACAAGAGGAGTCACGGCCGACAAAAAGTAAATGACGGCAAAAACAAGGTCGAAGAAGAATGCCTGCAGGGGGAGACAGACGGCAAAGATGCCAAAGAAATGTTGCTATCTCTTCCTTATGTGGTAACGTGACCTCAACATCTCGTACGTACAGCTCACCCACCAGCATGAAGTTATGCAGACTGACGATTCTACAAATAAAAAGAGACAGAGGCGCAGGCAACGTAAAAATTGCGGTGAAATCATTTTGATTGCAAGAAGAAAACGTGACAGACGGTCAGGGATTCATCCATCGACAGAATACTAAGAAGCGCTCTAATTTCTCAAAAACTCTCTCTTAAATCACCGACTCACACTTTCAGTACTTACTTTCGATAGATTTGAAGTACACAATCCATGAGAAAAGGGACGAAAGAGAGAGCTACGATGGTCCCTCCAAAGACCTTACCATGCTTCCCAAGCTCTGCCTGCAGATGTTTGCAGGCAAGATTGCAGGTCCGTCCGTCCTCCATCTCTCCTCCCATTTCTTCAGTGTCTACCGACCCTCGGACCTAGCCCTCGGATGCGTCTTGCTTGGAATTCATCCAACGGGAAGGCTTTGATGAGCCAACTCGCCCCGAAGAAAGGTTGCGACCAGAATTCTTGGACTTGCATACACAGATTTCGAATGAGAGCAGAGAACGGTATGCAGAGGGGGGAAGGGAGGGAGGGGAAGACGGGGTGAAGAGGGGGGAGGATAAGAAGAGACAGGCAACGGAGATAAAGGGGAAGAAGGAAAAATAAACGAGCCCATGAGGACTCTCCTCAAAGATGCGGAAAAGGGGGAGGGATCTGAGTAGAGAAACAGAAGAAATAACCAGAAAGGCACGCAAGACCAAGAAAGACCTAGAAGAAAGACCTTTTGCACAAATTAACTGACCATGCAAACAGAACATCGCCTAGCTGGGAGAAAGAAGACCAATACCGCCGATGCAGAGCCATTGCCCCACCACTGCAAGATCGCCCCCACAGGCTGCCAGGGTCCTTCGAAGACCGCGTATCCAAGACGAGCCAGGCCCTGGCATTTCATGTTGACGCTGGACCCTCACTCGTGAGAGAGATGAGAGTGCATTTCAACACACAGTTCCACCTTCAAGATGTCCCACCGGCCCTCCTTACTCTGGCTTCTCCTCAGATCCGCTGGCTGCACCAAGCTAACCAGGACTACCCGAAGAGAGAGAGCTATAGAGTCCGGAAGATAGGCCCGGAGGAGGGTTCCCTCCCAGAAGTCTGTCTGTATGGGTCAAGATCCTCCACGGACCCATGTAGGACAGCCACTAAAAAAATTTTCCTGCACCACTTCTTTGAAAAGAGTCCTGCTCCTGCCCCTCCTCTCGTGCAACGCAGGCGGTGTCTCCTGTGCACCCACCGTTCAGGGATATCGGGCGAATGCGTGGTGGTCTGTTGAGGTAACCCCTATCGTACAACCCCAAGTTTCATCCTTGTACCCTGCTCGCTGATCTGTATTCTAGGTGCTCTGCGCTACGATGGCGAAGCTATACGGCGATGAAATAACAATAGGACGCGTGCTCTCAGGAAGGCAAACAGAAACAACACCATACGTACGTTTCAGTCGGCGGTAATTTGACATTTAAAAAGTTTCATCAAGACCAAGACAGGACAACTCTTTTAACACACTCACCGGCACGGATGCACTCAGGATGGGGTGCGGACCAACCCGCCGTAATAAGCACATCTGAAAAATTTTGAAGAATCTCTTTAAACAACTAACAACTTTGGAGTTAGAGACGGCCAGCAAAAAAAAGGTCTCTTCAAATCAATAAAGGTTCCTCAGGCCTCATCTAGCAGCGATCAAATTCAGGGCTGAAACCCAGAAGCTGTGTATCTGAAAATTGCACTCCCCTCATCGAAAGAAAAGACGAAGCAAAGTCTGACACTTCATATTCTGGGGATGTCTCCGATGATCGGGACGGTGGGCTTTTGTGCGAAGGCCGGCGAGCGACTCCCCGGGCCGGGCCGCGCGCCCTCGGCCGGGGCCCCCCGGGGCCGCGGGGCCGCGGAGCCCCTGAGAGAAACTGCGAGGCGCGCGCTCCGCGTGGAACTTTATGGCTGTCAAATGATCGATGTCAAATGCTGTCAGTCAAGGCCGCTTCCAGGCAATGTCAGCACAGACAGTCTGACAAGCTTGCATATCATCTTTTTCGTGACCCCTCAGTGCAGGCAGGACGTCACCTTCTGCTTTGGATCTTTTTGCAACACCGGCCGATCCGTCTCGTCTAAAAGCTTCGGCTTCCTTAAAGGTGCCCCGGCTGGTCCTTTTGTGGACGAGTTACGCTTTGTTCTAGACTACACTGCCAAAGCAAAGATGGAGGCTTCTCCAGAAAAGAAGGAGAAAGTCACTCTGTCCGCAAGACACCCCGTCTACCTTCTATTGAAAGAGAGAGGTCCCAAGCACGGGCCATATCGCATGAATCAGCCAAGTCGTGATACATATGGCGTGACATGGCTGAGTCTTTCTCTCCTGAAAAGGGGAAAGGTTGAGGGGGGCACATTGAAGGCGTTGGATCTCTCTCGGTGCTCTGTGTCGCCCGGAAAGCTCTTTCTCCTTCTCTCCTTCCTTCCCGATTCAATGGAGGAACTGAAACTCGGTCCCTCTGCTGTGAAGGCCCCTGCACTGCCCCTTCTCTGCAATTTTCTGGGGTGTGTGGGGACAAAGTCAATGGGTGTCCCGCGTGTGGCATCTCTGGCGTTCTCTCGGGACTCCATTGGTCCTGAGGAAGCGCCAGCAGTGTTTCTCTCGCTGCCTGTATTTCTGACAACCCTCAACCTTGAGGGGAACCATTTAGGCACCGTGGAGACTCACGCGTTGGCGTCGGCAATTAAGTCTCAGAAAGTCCTTCGGTTCCTCGAAAAGCTGAACCTGAGAGGGACGGGACTCGACGACGACAAAGTCAATATTCTTTCCTCTGCCTTCGCATCCGTCGCGTCTCCCCTTCCCCTTAAAGAGCTCTCTCTATCAGGTCTTCGAGTACATCAAGACTCGACCGTCGAACAACTTTTTCAGAAACCGGAATGTAGGCAGAGTGTCTTTCCCAATTTGCAATCACTGGTGTTGTCCGTTTCCTCGTTTGCTGTGATGAAGGGGTTGGCGGGTTCAATCAGGAGCGGGGTGATGACGTGTCTGCGGGAGCTTTGCCTGCAGTGGGATTCCGGATGTTTGGGTGGGAGGGCAGACACAATTGCTTCGGGTCTGATAGGAGGGGTTCTGTCGTGCGATACTCTTCCCCATCTGAGAACGCTTGATATGGGACAGCTGTCAATCACTGGAATTGATGCGAAAATCGTGACTGCCTCACTCCATGACAAACACTCCATCTTTGACCAGTGGAAGAGTTTAGAGACCGTGCGTTTGTGCATTGACATGACACATGTGATGGAAGCACTTGAAGAAGAGACGACAACGGACGTTCTTTGGTCAGGTCAGATGAAGCTAGATCTGACAATGCGTTTGCACGGGAATGCCTCCAGTCGTTCGTTTTTGAAAAAAGTCGCAAGTGCATCCAACCCTCTTCCGTGCAAAAGCCTTGATCTGATCTTGAATTATGGCGGGGCAATGAGGGGGGGGGTCCGTCAGGAAGTGGTTGAAGCGCTTACAGATGCTCTGAGCGTGGGGCGCCTGTGTTGTCTTCGCAGTTTGGAGATCGAATCGGTAGAGGTCCCGTTGCATGATTTGTTTGACTGCATTCGCATGGTTGATTTGCCTCTCCTGTGCAATCTTCGGGTTGTACAAACCAACCTTTTCACGGACAGGGAGTTGAAAATGTTGGGACAAAAGGTCGAAAAGGGCGGTCTCTGTCAGTTGCGTAAATTTGATTTGTCAGGGTGCAGAAACGTTGGGGGTGAGGGGTTGAAGGTTTTCTGTGACGGTGTGTGTGCGTGTGCGGAAGGTCTGCCTTCCCTGAGTATTTTCGATTTGTCTTACATGAGGGTGGGTGAAGGGGCTCTCTTTCTGGTGGGGCCTATTCGTGAGGGCAAGCTGCCGAGCATCGAGCAGATCAGGCTGCATGACTGCGGCGGCTTCAGTGATGCTTTCATGCACTCACTAAGCGATGCGGTCTTGGATGGACGTTTGATGAAATTAGAGGGCCTTGACCTGTCCAGAAATGACGTGACGGCAAGTGCCGCAGAGGTCTTTTGCAAGACATTCTTCAGGCTTCCTGCCCTGAAGATGCTCGATCTCTTTTCCACGAGGGCGGGGAAGGCAGCAGGGGTGATGGCATTTGTCCTCTCCAGGGGGGGGATGCCGAGTCTGGAAACTTTGGATCTCCGTGACTCGGGTCTGACGGATCAGGGCAGACAGAAGCTGGAAGAGGCATGTGGAGGTGAAAGGCGCCGCGGATTGGCGACACAAGTGCAACTCTTTGTAGGAGGGAACTGACTCGATGTTAGGAATTTCGAAAATTAAGATGTGGCACCTATAGCCAGGTTTGGTCACGTCCTCTAGGTCACGTTCGGCTTTGCACGCCGCGACCCGGGCCATTTACAAACAAACTGTAGGTCTATAACTTTAGTCTGCCAGTGTAAGTTAGTACAGTAACAATATTCTTTAGGAATGCAGATAGTTTAATGAATTGAAGTACATCATCTAACACTAGAATTCAAATGAACTGTTGGATGACTTATAGTAGTGCATCGATCATATCATTAATAAAATAAATAGAAATAAATTTTAGTAAAACCTAAACGGCGGCGGCAAAACGTAGTAAAACGGATTAAAAGCTTTTCCTAGCGGCTACGCGGCTACTAGTAACTAATGTAGTAGCCTTAGTAGCCTACGCCTTGCAGACATCCACAGATCATCCATATCTGGAGTGATTCATGAAAGAGTCTTAGCCAGAGATGTTAAATTAATTTAGCACTAAAGCTAAGCCAAAAAACGGCCTTTGGCTGGCTGATTGGCTGAAGTTAGCCGAATATTCAAACATGTTTCTTACGATGCTAAATCAAAATTCATCTACAAAAAAGCTTGTTTTCTAAGGGAAAATGACCCTTAAAATTTTTTTTTTCTTCTCCGGCCGGACGGGGGGCTTTAACCCCCCCCAGACCTCCCCCCGCCTCTGTAAAGACCTGTGCCCTAAAGGGCACAGGCCTTTACAGAGGTAAAACAATTTTTTTTCTCCGTTTAAACTCCTTTTTCTTCCGTAAAATAAGCAACAAACAGTAACCAACATACACTTAACACTTTTAGCACTCATCATCATTATCATCATACGCCATTGCTATCGGCCCATAATAGGCGTCTGGCGTTCGGCAAGTCACAACACGCAAGGCAGATTATTAAATGATGGACCCTTATTTCGTAACCTTTGGCAAATAGGTTAACAGCTGCATTTTTTCTCAAACTCTTCCACTTCTGGCAGGGCGTGCTTGCGCATGAGCGAGGCTGCTTCATATGATGTTGACTGCCAGCCATGCCATGCCACCTCATAACGCCATCCTCTTCCCTGCTTGTACTTCCTAAGACTAGTTAGCACTAACATTAGCTAAGCCAAAAAAATACTTTTGCCTAGCTAAGCTAATGGCTAAGCCAATCATTTTACAACTCTGGTCTTAGCAATGCATGCGCGAATGATCATTACAATATAAGATCAATATAAAATCAAAATTTAGAAAGAGATGAATTACAAATCATGGTAACAAATGTTATTTAAATTCTAAAGCTTACTTATAAACTTACTAAACTAAACTATATATAATTAAATCTATATGTCAGTAATCAATCTTACAATAAATTCAATCCTGGGTTCGAGTTCAAAGTATGAATGTACGTTGCATGCTCTCCCCTTCTTTCCCGTCCCTCTTCTTCGACGCCCCTTCATTCTTCGGCCCGCGAGCAACAGTTCCAGCATTGAGTCCTCACTCGATGTCATCAGCCTTCAAATTCGATTTCTACCCTTCAGTCTATCAATCGGTCGACGGAGAACGATGTCGATCCAATACGGACACACGTACTCAGCCTCGCTGACTACAGCCAGTCCTTTTTCTTCTCGTGCCCCTCTGTCTTGTTGCCCCGCTTCTCTTCTCTTGGGAGTCTCGAACGGAAGCCCCGCAGAGATTTGATCCACAAAAGGCACAGAAGCAGGAAAGGATTCTCCCTCTCTTTGACTCCCTTGACTGAGACCCCAGACACCGCCTGCTCCCTTCGTGATACTTTGTCCTTCTTCCCCTTCTCTTCCCTCCTCAAGTCCCTCTGAATTCAGCATCCCCAGAAGCATCTGGAGCGTTCTGTGCACTTCCCGGTGCGTCTCATGGTTGTGCTGCTGGGAGTCTCTCATCGAGTCCTCCTTCAGATCCTCGGACCTGTCCTCTGCATGATCACCGGATCGAGTCCATTCATGCATCCATACACACACTCAACTCATTCATTTATAAAATTCATATGACCAAATCGAATGCCCGAAATCCAATTACAGACACACACACACACACACACATACACACACACATACACACATACAGCCTCATGCATACACACACACGGACACACACACACACACACGCAGAGAGAGACACACACACACACACACACACAGAGAGAGAGAGACAGAGACAGAGACAGAGAGAGAGAGAGAGAGAGACTCATACACACACACACACACACACACACACACACACACACATACATACATACACACACATACATACACACACATACATACACACACACACACATACACACACACACACAGACTCATACACCCTCATGCATACACACACACACACACACACACACACACACACACACACACACACACACACACACACACACACACACGCACACACACACACACACACACACACACACACGCACACACACACACACACACACACACACACACGCACACACACACAGACAGACACACGTACGGGGACACACACACACACACACACACACACACACAGAGAGAGACGCAGAAAACCGACGAACCCCCCCAACCCAACAGAGGAGAGGAGAGGAAAGGAGAGAAGAGTCTCACCAATCAGCTCATCCAGCACTCTTCGCAGGAGTGACAGGAACTCGAGTGAAGACGTTCGTGGGGGTCCAAAGTGCCTGCAGGCGTTTTGTGGACGCACACACAAAGGCCAGGTAGGTGGAGAAGGGTAGTCACACAAAAGTGACAGGCAAGAATGCAGTCTTCTCGACTAACGACACACCCCTTGTGTCTCACGCAAAAGCAGACACGCAGACGGAAAAGAACACTCCCCACATGCCCCTCTCTTCATGACAACAGGCACACGCCTGCAGACTTCTTGAGGGACCCTGTCTGGTTTGCCTGACTGACCAGAGCGAAAGAGCAAGGGAGAGTAACTGGAATCGGTGTCGCGGCGTTCCGATTGAAGAGGACCTTCCGGCCCCAGATTTCTTCTCTGTCCAAACGGCGCCCACACAGGAACTCATCATCCCATCAGTCATTCTCCCCTCATCCCGATTTCGAGGAGCTGCTCCATCTCCCTTCTTCCTCACAAGCCCTGTGCGCTCCATCTCCCCCCTCCACAAACGCAACCCAAGTGAGAGCACCCTGGCACCCAGAGAGAGAGTGTCAATCTCGTCTTCAAACTGTAGATCCTTTCTTGTGTTCCCATCCAACAGATGCCGTTCAGTGTTTCCGTACAGAGACACACTGTCCACTGCCGGCCCTCCTGACCAACAGCCAACAAGTGCGAGTGCCTGTCCGAGGTTCGCAACGCTCTGTGCATCTTTGCCTTCTCTATTGTGCAATGGTTCCACTTGTCTGTCCAATTCTGTGGGCCCAAACCGACTGCGCAGCCGTCCTTCAACAGACCCCAACAGGACAGTTTGGACGTCAGGGACGGTCTTCTCAGCGTAGCCGCCAGTGGGCCCATTTTTGGATAAGCACACAGGCACAGGTGCCGGGAGTATGTCTAGACGGGCAAAGGCCAAGAAAAGGTGAACCAGTGTCCTCAAGTCAAACGAATTCTTCAAGTCTTTCTCTCTTCTGCCACCACGTGGTCCTCTTTGCTTCGTTGTCTGTCTCTCTAAATCACACCTGTCAGCAAGAAGAGGAGCTTTTGAGGTTCCCGGGAGGCTTTCAGTCAAGCTCAGTCTTCCCAAGGTGCGCGCGAATGACTCTGTAAGGCTTTCCGTGCGCCATCTGAAGTGTGCGAAAGCACTGACGACCTGACAAAACTGCAGACAACTTGGGAAAGCAAATTTGCAAAGGAGTAAATACCAGTGAGTGGGTTACAGGCAAGCGAATACGGGGCACGAGTAACGTTTTCACAAAGCACAAACATGAGACAGAGAGAGATCCACAAATGCTTGAAACTGATGAAAACACCGAATATATGGGCTCAGCAAGGCATCAGAGAAGAAAAAAAAGCGGACAGAAGAACAGCAAATGAGAGTGGACGCAATCGCAAAAAGAAAAAAAAGGGCGAGAGACACGGAAGAAGAGAAGAAGAAGATCAACGAAAAAAAATCTCTGCACAAAACAACGCAGAGACAGAACCCGAAAGAATCCAATACATGGTCTCCAAACAGAAGAGGGCGAACGATAACTGAAGGATGTTGCAACAAGTGTACAACAGCAAGAAGAACAGGCCTCTTTCTCTCTGCGAGCCCCATGCACCTACATCTGCAGGTGTCGATTCCCTTTCTGTTCGAACCACAGCCAGCTGTAGCGTCTCGAGCAGTAGCGGGGGCCTGCAATCTGCACAAGCACAACTTGACAATGCACTTGGGGGTCAGAAAGAAGAGCTAAGTCTTTACAATCGGATTTCGATTGCTGATACCCTGAGGCCCGACTGAGGACTCAAACAAACTACCAAACACCTCTGTCAGTGGGCTTCTCGTTTGCAGCAGTGTCCAGGCCTCCGGGGAATTATTCCAAATTTCTATTGCTGTACCTTCTCTGATTCTTTCTAGCTGCACCCACCCACGCAGGGACGGGCAAATTTTGGAAGGAAAAAGAAATGAGTGAAGTCAGGGATGTATCGGAGGAGAAAAGAATAAGCATATGCAGAGAAGCAGGAAGAAATGAGCAAGCAACAAAAATTCAGGCCGGAAGGCCTTTTCGAAGTTTCAAAGACCGACTGCTCATCTCACTACCGACCCACTGAACTACCACTGAAACTCACAGACCTTCCTATCTAACTGCCCGACCGAGCTAGAGACTGACTGACCAAGTTTCATGCACGCGTTCAGAACGTTGGCACAGTCCTGTGAGTTCATTTCTGCGTGACGTGACGCCAAGAGACCTGCAAAGTGACTCACAGCCCTCACCGCCCGCTCTTTGTCAATCTCAAATTCAATCTTCACACAAGAAGAAGTGTCCCTGCCTCTTTCCTTCCAAATTTGTGTCTCAGATGCATCGTCACACATTCCAAATTCCCCTGCGTCTCCGTGAGAGAACGGAAGCTCTCCCCTTCCTGTTCTTCTATTTGACTCCTCCCCTTCTCCTGAGAGAAGCAAAGAAGAGTCCACGCGACCCTTGAAAGAGAAGGACGGAGAGGCCGCAAAGCCCTTGGAAGAGAAGCACTGAGAGGCCGCAAAGAGCTTCGAGAAGGAGTGCAGTGCCCCGACTGCGTGTCTCAATTGGAAACGCAGGAGACGGGCCTCAGTGGCAGATTCCAGAGAGAGGAGCAGACTTCTGTAGGAGCACGGAAGGAGAAGAGGGGGGACAGGCACGCAGAGTAAACGGAGCCGCTGGTGGGAGAAGCAAAGCATTATTGAAGTGCACAAAATCCAGTGGTACGTGTACAATGCACATGGCCTTGATTGTGTACACATGTGAATACATAAGATATCCATTTGGACGTGTCCGACAGAGATACAGGAAAGCACAGGATGACGCTCTGTCTCACGAAGTTGGAGACCGGAGGGTTTGTATTCCGCTTCTTTGGTTTCTTCCATTTAACCTCCTGCGCTGTGTCTTTCGTCTTCTTCTTTGCATCGGCAGCGTCGGCAAGGAGCCCTACAAAACAAGGAAAAGTGCCCTCAGACATTCTCAATCGCTGAGGTCTCTCTTCCTTCTCACGCGTCAACGAAAGGATTCAGAGCCATAAGAAAAGTCCAGAAAGAAAGCAGATGATGGGATTTTCAAAAAAGATACGACAGTAGAGAAGAACAAATAGAAAGGGAAGAGAAAGAAGACGAGAAAACAAGGACCAACCTGACGACAGCAGGATGAGGAAAGTCGGCCCTGGCAAACGCACCGCAGGCTCCGATCAACCAGCTTTTTGGGTCCTCAAACAAATCCACAAAACCTGGTCTATTGCTACTGTTTCCTAGAGTTCCTGTCCGAGTCTCTGGACAGACATCATCCTGAGAAGCGCGACTTCCCTCTCTGTGCATCCACGCCCCCATCTCAATAAAGACCTCTCTCATCAATGACATGCCGTCTCCTGACTCTCCGTCTCCTTCAATCCCTCCCTGCCGGTGCTGCATCCCGTCTCCCTCCTCTCTCCTTCTCCCCCTCTGCAGAAGAGCTTGTCCCTTTCTTTCCCTCTCTCTGCGCCTCTGGGGGAGAGACTGAAAGAAGAGCGCAACTTCAAGGACCACCTCGGGAGTCGCCATTTGCTTCTGCACGCCCCAGGGGGAGAAGGGGAGGATCGGGAAAGAAAGGCGTCAGCAAAGATGCACAGTCAGACAGAAATCATTCAAAACGCTACAGCTTTTGCGTACACAGTCACTTGTTGTGAAAAGGGCTCTTGAAACCAGTCAAACGAAAAAAAAAGGGAGTGCAAGAAAAGCATTGCAACAAATCATTTCCGGTTCTTGGCAGTAATGGCCGCACAGACAGACCAACAAACAGGTAAAGTGGAGAACAACAAATCGCGGACAAATCTTAAAGAATCAAAACAAATGTAGTGAGAGGCTTGATGCTGCATTGGGGTAAACAAAGAGACTCCTCCAGCTTGTTTGGAAATCAAAGAAGGAAGAAGCATCTTGTGATCTTTGCGCGTTACACGCACCTGCAGCAAGGGCAAGGCAGACTTCTCCCACAGAGCAAGGGAAGCTTCTCGCAGATCCAAGTCTGAATTCCGAAGATACCGCAAAAGTTTCACCAGAAGAGGAGACGAGAGGTTGCCACTCGAACGGAAGTCTTTCACAGTCTCCCCGTCTCCCACCGTCTCCGTCACCGAATTCACGTTTAAGGGTTCCCATAGAAAGCTCTGATCCGACTCAGAACAGATTTCCTCTAAGCACGTTTGCAGATGGCCCATGTGTCTGTTGGGCATCGATGCTAGACTTGGAGGAGACGGCAAAGAGAGCAGCTGTAGTAGAACATGCTGACTGTCTCGTCTCTCTTTCTGCCTCCGCTGCTTCGGGGACTCCCTTTCCTTCAAAGACTCGAGAGGGTGAGTCATGAAGATATTTTTGCTGGGTGCATAGCAAGAAGAGGAAGGCGGATCGGTGGACGACTGAACGCAAGCATGGACATGCCGTCTCTGAAAGTGAACGGCATTCTTCCTAAAAAGAATGGGGAAGGACTTCCGTCTACCCTTCCCTTTCTGCAGAGAAAGAAGCAGTGAATGCGAAAACCTGCAGTGGAGACTGCTCCCTCGACAACCGAAAGATCTCTTTGAATCGGAACGCCGCCACAGAAAGTGCCGGACGTCTCTGGCAGTTGAATTCACGGAGACGGCAAACATTTAAAAAGTGGTGCAGTGGATCCACAAGAGAATAACTGCCGAAAAAACTTCTCGCACATACTTGTACAGCTTCTGGTGACCTTGGGTACTCCGGCTGAAGACCATGCAGGTTTAGATTCATGGCCATGCAGAGGGGTATTGGCTCCTCTTCCACGAACTCTCGATCGATCTGCATCTCCAAAGCGAGACAGTTATATAAAATTTGTCGATCATCCAATTAAGACAAACACGAGAAGAGCGGCGCGCATTCCGTGCGAACCATGCAGAATTAATGCGTTTTTTTTTTTCGCGGATAATTCGATCCTCTGCACGCGTATATTAATATATATATATATATATATATATACTGCATGCGCATGAGTGCATGCGCTGCATGGATGCATGATGTTCATCGAAGTGTGTCCTGAGCCACTGTCCTCCCCTTTCCACTCATTACGGCCGGATCTGCATGTTGTATACAAGGAGCAAAAATTGTGTGGCTTCAACTCGCTTTCAAACAAAGATCTCAAACCAAGCCACTCTCAAACTCGACCGACCCGATTGAACAAAATGCACACCCAGCTGTTCTGCGTCTCCCTTCTGCTCTCCTCTCTCATGTCTGTCCCAGCATTCCAACTGGGCACGGGCGATTGTGATGTTGGCAGAATGCCTTCCAAACCAAAGTGCGACAAGATACCAAAGGAAAAGGGCTGCTGCTGGTGGAAACTGAGCATGGAATGCAGGGTGGGTTCATTCGCTTTTCAATTTTCACATCGTGTGCAGTCGACCAGCTAGCATGCACGCATCATCATGCAAACACGTGGACTCCTTCCAGTAGTGTCCTCTCCCTTGTTTGTGGTCCTGGTTGGTCCTATCGCCTACTTATCCTGCTTCCTTCCTTCCGTGCATGAAGCCGCTCATGCATCAATCAATCGATCCAACTGGTAGTGCATGTGCTTTTGCGGCTTCGACCTCCGGTCCGAAAAACATGTCAATTGCGTTGCATGTCTTTTTCATACGTAAATCGATTCCTGCAACCACGTGTGGAAATTCATTCTCTCTTCTCTTCTGTCTTCTTCTCAGTCAGCAAGACTGAAAGCAAGACTCCCTGGGCGCATATATATGTATGTATGAGAGAGTGTATCGGTTTCAATATATGCATACGGGTGCACGCACGTTTTCTTTTTGCATGCTGTCTTGAGTCTTGGAGCTTGTAATTGTTTTCTTCATAAAAAGGCTGTCTCTGGCCCCGACAGACACCTGTGACAGCCCGCCTTCCTTGCCCGCTGCTTTCCCCGTCTTGTCGATGTCCAACGTTATTATGTACAAGGACTGGAGACAACCACCCAACGTCTTTTTAACACGTTTTTCATCTTGAATGCGCATTTACACTTTTCTTGATACACCTCATTTGTATGTGCGGCAACAAATGCCCTGCGCTCAGCGTTTTTACATGTTGCTTTCAAAATTGATTCATCCCCCCTCACCCCTCGCAATTTGCTTTGTCTCCCTTGATCTCATTCTTCTTCTGCTGCTCTATATGCAGAAACCAGGCGAGCACGAAGTCATCAGCGATAAGACCGGAAACTGTGTTGTGAAGAAATCTTGGAATGAGTGCGAAAAAGCCATGGCGGAAACCACAAAGTCAGTTGTTTGATGCATGACTAGGCGACCTATGTAGAGCTGTCAACTGTTCAGCTGGATTTGAAATCTCAAGCCGATCAAAGGACAGCCGTACGTCACTCGGAATCCTCTTAACTGACCAGAAGAGCTTCCAAAGAAAGAAAACAAAGAAGAAAAGAAGGAGATGGAAAGAAGGGATTCAAATTTCTCCCAACGGACCAGAGGTTGACAAGCAAAGAAGCCGAGAGACAGCACTTCTTCGAAAGGGAGAGGCAAGATTCAAGAGGACACACAGTCATAGAAAAAGACAACGATCAAGGAAACCTGATGTCATTCATGTGCACATATTCTTAATTTTGCGGTGTGACTGTGCTACAGACGTTCGCAACGCATGCTCAGATAAATGGTCTCGAAGCAACAGTAATTTGCATAAACGAAACACACGATACATACTCATGGCGTTTCCATGTGTATATGTTGCACGATCGATCGTGTTGCACTGTTGCAGGTACGTGAACCACTTGAAGATCGAGAGGGCCCCCGGATTCCCTGGAGTCCCTCAGATCGAAAACAGCAACAGATATGAAAAGGCAGCCATCGCCTGTCAAAAGCTGAAGGAGGAATACCCGGACGCAAGCGACTGCGACTGCATGCCGACAATCGACTGCTCTTCTCCAAAGGCAGAATGAAGTATGTCAGAAAAGTTTGGTCCCTTTAAGTATGCAGAATGAAGAGTTGCAGATGGCGGGTCTCTTTCGCTATGCTTCTTCATTTGATGTCTCTCTCTGAGGGGCATCTACGTATGCAAGCCCACACAAAGGTGTCCCAATTTGTCTCGATTTCACGGACGTCTACATGAAGAAGAGTCTAAGTATAAGAAGAACTCCATGCAGCAGCATACACCTCAGCTCGAAATGGGGTGTTTTGCCTTCAGGGACTCAAATTTGATTAAGTTTGACTCGATCGATTTAAATCTGTCATTCTAGTCAGACTTGGGTCTGGATTCTCCTTAATTTACCAAAGTGCCAATGTAGTCTACACAATCGTTAATTGGTCAATGAATAAGGTCCATGCACACTGTAAAACATCTTAGAAAACATTAATTTAAAATATCATAAAAATTTGATCTATTATTATTAAGATATTTCTTAAATTACTTTTTATTTGTTCAAAATAGGCCAAAAGACAAATTGAAATACCCAAAGAGAACAATTTTCTTTTTTGCTGTGCAGTTCCATCTAGTACGTTCTATCCTAAAAATATTTAATAAATTTTCTGGTACTTTGTAGTTTAGCTAGCGATACACCGTCCATATAAGGGTTGCAATGGGGGTCTATGAGGAAATTACGGATTACAACTTTTTTCGTTACGGTTTTTCCGTAACTTGGCGCCTTCGGCGCCATTTTTTTTTCCTGGAAAAACCGTAATTCGGGCGTTGTGGGGCCAACATGGGGCCCCGGCATAGAAATCTCGCGCGGTTCTTCATGCCAGTGCAGTGAGCATCTTGCATGCATACAATTCAATCATTCAATCATATGTATGCATGCTTGTACAAGCGAATGATTGCATTAACCCCAAGAGTGAGTGAATGAATGAATGATGAATGAATGCCTCAGAGTTCGAGCAAGAGTTTACTGAGTATATGAAGCACGTAAGTGGGTGGGTTGGGATGGATGCACGCATTCTCTGTGTCTGTGCCGGTCTGTGCGTAAATATGTTTATGTGTGTGCGTGAATGTACAATTCAGTGTCAAACTTTTATATTATTTTGTCAAACTTTTGAATTATTTTGAATGTAAAGGTAGCTGTGGACGTCGAAAAGCAAGTTTTCAACAGATTAAATTTAGTTTTTTTCCTAGTAGACTATTACTAGTGATATTCGTAACTGAATAATCGTATATCAGGCTATTATCAGCAGGTTGCGTTACTGTTTTTCCGTAATTTACCATTTTAAATCTTCAGTTACTAAAAAACCGTAATTCGGTGGCCGTTAGGCCGCCTTATTACTATTCTTTAGCGGTTACTCTTATGTGGATAGTGTAGCTAGCGATTAAAGCTTTAAGATCTCTGAATATCTCTAAGTCTAATCAAGCTATATAATTAGTCAGATATCTACCGTTGGTTCTACCATCGCTGTCTAAATCGCTGTCTGAGTTGGATATACGACCTTCATACAATTTGATACCTAGTTTGATACAAATTATAGTAACAATGATCAACACGGTAAATATTTTAGTAAATATCGATCGATTGCAGTGATCATTCAATCATCACTGGCATTGCACTGCCGGCCTTTATGAGTTCGTCTAATTAAGTTTTCATTCACTGTGTCATTCACAAGCATGCTACTGGCACCCCAAGGCACACCGCGGATATATACAATCGACTTGTCCGAAAAGAGAAAGGACACGAGGCTCATATCTTGGATGCTTTGTGACAACCTCTGTTAAGGATTTGTAGCATTAGTGGGTAAGGCCAACGCGCCACTCGGACCTTTTCATTCGTTCTGAGTCTCTGGTTCCTCAGCCGCCTGCGCCTGTTCCCCTTCCTCTTCGGCTCCGTCTCCCTCATATTCCTGGTACTCCTCGTTCACTCGTTGCCCGGCACGAAATACCTGAAGGAGCCGTCGTGAGTGTGTGTATGTGTGTGTGTGTGTGTGTGTGTGTGAGAGAGAGAGAGAGAGAGAGAGTGAGTGAGTGAGTGAACAAAGCAAACAATTGATGTTCAAATGAATAAGCAAGTGAACGAATGATAAGGAGGAAGGGAGAGAGGGACGAGGTAAGCATCGACAGATGCATTCGCTCACTTTCCACTTGTTTTCCTCCCTTATGTTCCGAAACGTGTCTGTCTGTCTGTCTGTCTGTCCATGCACTTTTGTGTTGATCGAACAGCCAATCTACGTGTCAGGCTTTTGGAAGGTGTATTTCGGATCCCTCTCTCTCTCTTGATCTTTCCAAAATCCCGCAAAGCAGATAGACATGCAGGGTCATTTCCGTTTCCTCTCTTTTCCTTTCTGTCAGCGAGAAAAGAGAAAAGACTAGGATGCAGGGATAAATGCAATACAGCCGGGCTGTATTCGGCCCTTCCTGGTTGGTTCTTCAAGCTTACTCACAGACAGACACATAGACAGACAGACAGACAGACAGACAGACTGACTGACTGACTGACTGACCATCACGGCCCCATGTGCGAGATACTCCCTCGGTACAAGTTTGAACAGAGCAGCCCCGCACCCCTCACAGTTCGGCTGCTCATCCGTTGACCCTGTTCTTGCCGTCTGACAGGAGGGACACAGCTGGCCGTCTATCACTCCGTCTGCAATCGCTCATGAAAATCGCAGCTATCCTTTGTCTTATGGCGTCCTGCCTGCCTCTTGCGCATTTATCTGCACTTCTGCGTTCGGTCAAGAAGTCGAGAAGAAGAAAAAAAGAGAGGCGGCGTGCGGGAGATGGATGACTTTTCAGCGAACGGGAGAGCAGAGAGCTAGAGGACTTCCGAAAAGCAAACCTCATTCACACTGCAACGCATCAGTTTGACAAGAAAATAGGGCAGATGGAGGGACCACATTGCGAGCGACAGGGGAGCCCTACATTATTAGGCCACCCTGCCCCTTTCTGTTCAAGTGCAAAGAAAGCAGACTTTCCCTTGTCGCTCTTCGCAGCTATTCCCGACTACTGAATGAAGGAGCGACCGGAGTGCAGAACAGGGACACAAGAGAAAACGCAGAACGGACAGAGAAACATGCACGCAGCTGCAAAAACGACGCGACCGAGAAAGAAACCTCTCTACTTTTTGTGCAAACCGCCACTCAGTGTCTGTTTCTGCTTTCGAGACTATGCATGCATGAACATGTACCAAGTAGGTGTTTCCGCATCATCCATGCTTGTGTTTTTTTGTTCATCCGTGTGCCTCTGCTAAATTTTGAGAGAGAGGGAAGGTAGAGAGAGAGTCTATCCCCATCTCTTCTCTCTCTCTCTCTCTCTCTCATTCACTAGCTGACCGACCGACCCACCGACCGACCGAGGAGGTCCTCTTCCTCCAGGTCCTGCACGTCCAGGAGACCCCCGACTGAGATGCCGTCAAACAGAACTTGGGGGGTCATGCATCCTGCAGTCAGGGAGGCAGGGATGCAGACAGGCAGGCAGTTGGGGATGCAGACAGGGAGGCAGGCAGACAGGCAGGGAGGCAGTTGGGGATGCAGACAGGGAGGCAGGCAGACAGGCAGGCAGGGATGCAGACAGACAGGCAGGCAGGGAGGCAGGCAGGCAGGCAGAGAGGCAGGCAGGGAGGGAGGCAGACAGGCAGGTAGAGACAGAGGAGATGGGTGAGACCGATGGCTGGTAAGTTCTGTTTGCACCCGAGTTGAGTGTCCCCCCCGCTCTTCAGAGAACACAGCATGCGTTGAAAGAAAGACCCCTCCGGTCGGCCTGTGTTGAGCCAAAACAGAAAGTAGCGGAAAGGGAATACACAGACGCACAGGAAGGCAATGTGGATTTCTAGATAGGGACGGAGAGGAGGAATAAGCAACAGACCGCGAGTTGGAAGCAGAAAAAAAAGAAACAAAACTGAAAGAACTCAAACACCGCAGACGGACGACCGCAGATAATCAACCGACTGACTCCCGCTGTTCCCCTCTGTTCCAGGTTCAGGCCTCAGCACCCCGTATGTCTTCCAGTGCTCTAGCAGCACCCGGTCCTGCGTCTCTGCAGAGTTCCGTGATCCAATTCACAAAAGTCGAAGCAGCACAAGAGAAATCTATCCCGAAAGGAGGCCAAAGCCAATTTCTGTTTCCTTATACGTTAAAGAGGCAGAGCCGCATTTAGAAAAGGAAAGCACCTGCGGCAAATCCATGCGAAATGAAATAGGTGTGTGCGAACGTTTACGTGCGTGCGTGCGTGCGTGTATATGTGTTGTCACAGAGAGAGAGAGAGAGAGAGAGAGAGAGAGAGAGCAATTCAATAACGAGAATGAAAAGGTGTCCTTCTTTCTTCTTCTCCCCGTCCCTCCATCCTTCCATCAGGCACTAGGCCCTCCTCTTCCTCGGTCCTCCCCTGCCCTACCCGCGATTGATCTGTCCCCCATCCTGCCTTCCTGCCTGACTCCCCCTGTGCCCTCCTGAATTCCTGCCTCTATCAATCCTTCCACCCCCCCTCCTGAGCTGAGCTCCAATCGACCGACCCCCTGTATGCATTTCCGAGTTGATGTCCACAACGATGTAGTCTACAAGCCTCCAGTCCAGAAGTTTCCGGAGTCGCAACGAATCGTGGAAGGCTCTCCGATTCGACCGAAAGGAGTTCATTATCAACACAACCTGTGGGCAAAAACAATCAAAACCAGCGTGGATGTCCATTCGAAAAGCGGCGAAGGGAAGAGCTGCTATGTAATGCAACAACGGAAGCAATCCGAAAGAATTCTGTTGAATGAAGTGACACGAACAGCAGTCACTACCGACCTCTGCAGCCGCCAGCGTTCCCTCCTCTCCCATCCTTACTATACACACCCCGGCACAAAGGACAGCTGACGAAGCCCCGGCAAACGAAGGCAGCCAGAGGTTCCAACACGAGACGTCAACTTGTCAATCGGCACGTCTCCAACATCGTTGCCCAGATGTGTCCGCTCAGTCTGAACTCAGCAAAACAGGGGAACTTGCGACTTCTTGAAGTCGGGCTTTTACAAAGGAGGGGTCACAATTCTGCCCACATTGTAGTGCCAATATGGAGTACAAAGTCGGTCCCATCGCAGCTGCGACGATCGTGCACGCCAGATCCGTCTACACGATTCTACACGCGAATTATTAAAGTCTGGGAGATTCGATCTGGGAGATGGAAGTTGCATGAAGTTGCTCGGAGATCAATCGGAGATCATATTGCTCGGCCGTCGCCGACCGCGCGGGTTTTGCTCACGCGCGTGCGGCGCGCGCGGCGCGGCGGCCGGTTTTTGTTGAAGTGCATATACCCTGCATGGACATTAATTTGTGGCCATTTGTATGCTTTGACTTTCTTTTTCTTTTCTGCATCATACAGGACCTGGGCCGGCCCCGACCGACGAGCGTGCGCCGTGGAAAGGGGGGGACGCCGCCGCCGCCGCCGCCTGGCGCCCAGTGTTTCTAGAGCAGCCTTAGTGAGCACCGCGGCGCAGCCAGCTACGCCGCGGTGCCTACCCAAGCTTTCTGCGGTACTATAGCGCCGCGGTTCTAACTTATGTACTTCTGACTGTTTGGTGACAACCGTGCCTCTCACGGTGTAAATCGAGGTCCGACAGTGGACCGTGAGGTGACCCGAAATATAAATCCCATCCTATTCTACATATAAACCAGTTAAGACACGGTTTTCCTCTTCTCCTCCAAGTTTTTTCCCCGCGGCGCGCCGCGGTACGCCCTTCGGGCGCACTGCGGCATTTACATACAAACGCCGCGGTGTCTAGACTCTAGAAACACTGTTGGCACCCTCTGTGTGCATGGATGCAGAGAATGTACGCACTCATTCATGCATTGTTCATCTGCATGTTCGTTTTCTTTCACGCTCCATATGGACTAACTGACTGACTATGTCTGACTATGGTGCTTGGACTTCTGTTAATCGATGCAACACTCTGGTAGTGAGAAAATGTGTATGAGAGATAAGTAGAAAAACTGTTAGAAAACAAAGTAACGAGTAAATGGATAGGTAGTAACAGCATGTGTTATTTGCTCTTGCTTGGTTAGGGAGACGCCCCCACCTCATGCTCAGGCGGGATGGTTAGTGAAAGGGGGAGATAGTTTTAGATTGGTCTCGCATGCCTAGGCATACATAGAATGGCAACAAATTAATGTCCAAGGTATCTGGATACCCTGGACATTAATTTGTGGCCATTTGTATAGTTTGACTTTTTTTTTCTTTTCTGCAGGCCTTCATACAGGACCTGGGCCGGCCCTAACTGACAAGCGTGCACCGTGGAGGGGGGGGGGGACGCCGTTATCGCCTGGCATGTGTGGATGCAGAGAATGTACGCACTCATTCATGCATTGTTTATCTGCATGCTCGTTTTCTTTCTTGCTCCATATGGACTGACTGATTGTATCTAACTACGGTACCCGGACTTCTGTTAATCTATGCAACACTCTGGTAGTGAGAAAGTGTGTGTAAAAAATGAGTAGACAAGCTGTTAGAAAATAAAGCAACGAGTAAACAGATAGGTAGCAACAGCATGTGTTGCTTGCTTTTGCTTGGCTAGGGAGACGACCCCACCTCATGCTCAGGCGGGCTGGTCAGTGAAAGGGAGAGATGGTCTTAGATTGGTCTCGCACACCTAGGCACGCATAGAATGCATGGCCACAAATTAATGTCCAGGGTATGTGCAGTGGCATCGGACCGAAATCCCTCGTCGGATTGAATGATCTGTCAAAGTCTGACAAACGTCAAGCAATACGATCAGGGAACGATCGTTCAACGAATTTCACTGGACTTGCAGTCCTCCATATAGATTCCCCGTGCTTTTGTTTTGTTCGGACACTGCTGCTGGCTTCAGTGTGGCTGTATCTTCTGGTCTGAAGAGGGGGTGTCATGAAGCTGAGCAAAGCAACACAGTTCCCGTCTCTTCATGATCAGTGACTTCGTTGCGCTACAGCAGATACACCCTCTTCTTTCCTCGTCAGACCTGTACAAAAACTGGCATTTGCTCCTCTTTTATCTCTCTTCAAGCACTCAGACTACACGTGCAGACGCGCTCTTTTCCTTTGTTGCCAAGAGCAGAGCCATGTCACGGGTGTCCGTTGAGAATCCTCCGGGGAGGGTGCCTCCTTCAGAGAAGGCGTCTTCCAAATCCTCTCGTAGAAAGAGTTTGAGGGAGGAGGGAAGGGGAAGTTTGTGTGTGCCCCCTTTTTCCTCTGCCTCTTGGGTTGAGGATCCCGCTGTGCTTCTGCACGTGTTGAACTTTCAGACCTTTCCAGAGAGACTGAGACTGTCCAGAACCGCAAAGGCATGGAAAGATGCGGTCTTCTCCTTCCTCTGGTCAGCAGGAACAGGCCGCACAGCTGCGTCTTCTCATCTCCCCTCTACGTCTTCCTTCCTTCATCCTTGTCCGTGCATGATTTTTTCCCCCATTCCGGTCCCCCCCTCTCTTTTCTGCAGCTGGACAGAAGTGGATGCCCGGTTCTACTCTAAGTCGGTTGACGACCTGTGCCCATCCGTCTCCCACAAAAAATCCATCAGGTCAGCTCTCTCAAGACTCGGGGGACGGGTGGGACGGTCGGGGGGTGCACGTATCGACTGAAGGGGGGTGTTTGCTGTGGTTTGAACGAAGATTTCCTCCGACTCTGCAAAGCGTATCCAAGCTTGCTTGTCTTCATCCCCTTTCCCGTCTCCCCGTCTGTGTGTGTGCAGACATTTATCAGTCCAACTTCAGGACGATAATGGACAACCGTTTTCTCTTCTGAAGTCAGTTTGAAGGGTTGGGGAGGGGGGGGGAGGGACAACCGGGAAGAAAGGCAATTCGCATCACGACTTCTTCGGCCCCAGACATGAATTCCGCTCGATCGACCTCGTCCTGTCGTTGAGGAGAATGAATATCAGCAGATGATCTGGATAAGAAAGAGGGACAGGGATAGAGG
>JAHBMJ010001572.1:75399-82897 GCA_018398765.1 Chromera velia
AGTAATTTGATGTACAAGTTTTCGTCTGGGCTTTTCTCCTGTAAGCCAAAACAATGAATCCCCTCCCGCTTTCTTTCCTCCACTCACTTTTTTCTCCCATACCAGCGAACCTGCCTGGCTTAAATTTGGTTTACTTCCTTGTCTTGTCTTGTCTTGTTGGAGGAAGATTGGTGGGTGAGCCTTGTGGCAGGGAGGCCTTCGGGAAGGAAATCAACACACCAACATCCATCTACACACGCCACGCATACACGCATGCACATACACACATACACATACACACACACACACACACAGAGAGAGAGAGAGAGAGAGAGAGAGAGAGACTCACGCGCATTCACAAATGCGGTATGAGTTGAAATCAACTTGACACACAAGGAAGGAAAGAAAGAACCTGGCCATAGGAGTTCGCGGAGACAGACAGCAAGCGAAGTCGCCAAGGGAAATTGTACAACGAAGAGTCGCGTCACCTGTTCATATGATTGATCCAACATGCATGCACCTCTGTTTCCTCAATAGCGCTGTTCGACAGGTGATTGTTATAGGAGTCCTTTAATTAAAAGCCGAGCAGAGCTGTGTGTGTCCAAGGAAACTGGGTGCATGGTTTGTATGAGAGCACGAGTGTGGATGCTGCATTCAGAAAGCCGATCACCGTGCAAGCGTGAGGCTTTTTCGTGCCTGCATTCAATGTCTCTGCATCTGCATGCATCCTCATGTTTATTGAGTAGAAATCAGAAGGGTTTCCTCAATTCTCAACTTCTGCTTTTCGAACCCCCCCCCTTTTCTTTCTTTGATCCTTCTGTCTGCCTGCCTGTCGGTGTGTCTCTTTGTCAACACTAGCTGTAAGAAAAGACGAATGACAAGTCTGTCCATCAGTCGATTGCGTTGTTTTGTTGTCGAATCGACAGGCCGGCCTGTGGTGGCATACACTCCGCTGAATCTTTCAAGCTGTGCATCAGAATACGGTCGAAGTTGCTGGTCCTAGACTTGGTCCTTTGTAAAAAGAATTCAATGAGGAAAGAAGCTTCTGTGTGTGTATGTGTCTCTGTTTTAACAGTTGTGCAGGGACGCACCGAGAGATGCACGACAGTTGCAGGCCTTTCTCCCAGCATCCCTGTCTCAATTCGACTGCATGGGTTGAAAAGTTCAATCACGCTATCAAACTCCTTTGCAGAGCATTCTCCGCCATCAGAAGGCATTTGCAGAAGGCAGTTGTTATTTTAAATGAGCTCAATGACATACATGTATACAGAAATCGCAACATGATAAGTGGGAGACCGTTGCAAACCATGCAGCCATTGAAGCCGCCATTCAGACCAAAAGATTTCTCAAATCTAGTCTCAAATACATGAGATGAGAACAATTTGTTCTAGATTTTGTTCACCATTATATGCCAGTGCACAGTTGAAACATTGAATTGAATTGAATTGAATTGAATTGAGGCGGTACCCTGCAAAAATGAGTGAATTTATAAATGAATTTAAGTGAATTTAGATGAATTTACGTGAATTTAAGCAGTGAATCTAGATGACTTTAGGTAAATTTAACTTTGAAGTAATTTTGCAAATGAATTTTGAGGCTAAATTCACTATGAATTTAGATTTCTAAATTTATTTCAAAATGAATTTAGAGCTTTTTACATAGAAATTAATTAATGTAAATTCACTTAAATTCATTTTATAGTGAATTTAAAACTAAATTCATTAGTGAATTTATACTCAAAATTCACTTGTAAATTCATTTAAATTCAGCTAAATTCATCTAAATTCACGGCTTAAATTCACGTAAATTCATCTAAATTCACTTAAATTCATTTGTAAATTCACTTCTTTTTGTAGGGTAAAAGCCGGTGAGCCACCAGTGGCCTACCACTTACTACTAGTAGGCTCTCGGAGGACATGTATTGATTTATTTGCTGAGCCATACATTAGAATTCAGCTGCATACGCCTAAAGGGGCAGCTCAAATGCTAATTCAGGCCTACTTATCATTACAAATTATTGACTATCTATATAGTAATAATATATATACAAATAGAAAATATGTAGGAAACGGCTTCAAAGTTTTACTCTAGCTACCACTATCATATAAATTAGGCTATAATGCCGCTATATGTATAGCTTTATAGCATTTTATAGCTCGTTAAAGTAGTTTAAACTATAAAAATAGGATTAATCAATTAATGTCTGAAGGATTGGTCTCCTGCCGCAATGGCGTCGATTATACGGCAATTTATGCCGAATATCCGATGTGTAACTTAATTCCAAGGACCTGAAAAACGCCTAGACGCATCAAACCTCCCTTGATATATTTTATTTTTAGAAAAATATGCTATAAATGTGCTATAGAAAACGTGTTGCCAGTTATTTAGCCACTTCTAGACTTCATTATCATCAATAATTGATTTAACCAGCAGCCATCCGCATGCCGGGGGCAAGTGGGGTGCTTTTTGCCCCCCTCTCTGCATAGAAGACTAGCACTTTTCCACAAAAAACTCGTTCTCATAATTGGTAAGGAGTTAGAAGCTAAAACTTTGTATAAAAAGACGTTGTAACGATACTTGTTACAATAGAAAAAGAACTATGGAACAGATTTTTTATATTATTTCTAGAAATATAGGTTGTCATACAAATTTTATAAGTTTCATACCGTTTTTCTTACTATTCAAAACCGTTGAAAAATGGCCTGAAAATCATCGTCTTACCGGACGATGGAGAAGCAAATAGATGCTCTCCTATGGCCTGGTCTGGTAGTGCTCCAGACTCGCACAGTGGTTTGGAAGGAAAAGGTGTTTACCTTTAAGTTATAATAGTGCATGCATGCCTCGCATCTCAGCGGACTATCACAACAAAGGACAACGTGTGCAGTCGTATCTGCATCAAGACATTCATACCACCCTTGCACAGTATGAAACAGAGAAGAGAAGGACATATGAGAAGCTGTGTAAAAAGTCGATGCGAGACTTCGCACCGCTTGTGATTTCGTTGGACGGTATGTTGGCTCCACCGTTTTAAGCCGTAGTGCAGAGAATTGTATGAGGGTTAGCAAGCAAAAATGGCTGCGCACCAAGCAAGATTGCAGGAGCAGTAAAAGCAAAATTGCAGATCATAACTATTAGGGGGGCGTCAGCATGCATCACAAGAGCAAGAAGAAAACGTCGTACAACAAAGAGGGGGGCGATGTCGCTCGAGACAGCGAGGGGCTTAGCGGCTGTCCAAGCATCAAAGGAGGACGGCGACTGGGCTTAATGGAAGAAGTGATTCAACTGAACTAGTTAGAAAAATGCGAAGTCGATCATTATGCATATATGCAAACTACAATTCAAATGTTTTTTTAAAAAAAAACGTGAGCTGAGCCAATCTACCCCCTTCCTGCAGAATACAGACACAACAAAATGCAAATCCAATCATGCTGAGCCCCATTCTGCCATAAACCGCCAAACTGCAAAAAGAAGAAAGGGATCCGCGCATGAGAATCTGATTATCCTGCATCTCAGGTTTTCATCATGCATCTGACAATCTGTCCACTCAGCCAACCTTCAAATCCTTCATTCTTTCACTTCTTCTCGTCCTACCCGTGCCTTCTCCACTCGTCTCCCATACTCCTTCCAAATCTCAGGGAAAAGACCGATGATCATGTCCCACTGGGAAGGAGTTTGCGCGTCTGCCCCCTTCACTTCGGCAATTCAAGGAGGTCCCGCGATATACTAGAGGAAAGTGCCATCAGCCCTCCTCACCCACCTTCCCCTTTTATACACCTCCCCTCTTTTCACTGGAGAGCGGTCAGGCGTCTGTATATGGGCGAGCTCTATAGTGTTGAGGACTCTAACAAAACCCTTTCCCAGCATGGAGCATGATGGAGGGGCCCGCCAGTCTCTCTTCCCGCATCTTTCCACGGATGGCTTCCTTTGCCTCCTTCTCCCATCCTGCTTCCCAAAGCTAGCACAGCCTGCCTTGTGGACGCGCCAACTGTTGGCGTCTGTCTCCTGAGTGAGGCTGGGGGGGCGGGGGTAAGGAGATAAAGTGGGGGTCTCCATATGAGAGGACATGAAGTGGGGGGCTGTGCATTCTCTCTCTCAAATTCTCTAAGACAGTCACTTTCTTCTCTTTGTCTCTTTCGTGACAACGCCGCGCCAACAATTTCCCATGTACGGGATGAACAGTCTTGGTAGAGAAACTCTAATAAATATTCAAGAGACCCGATAATCTGGAATCAAGTTGAGGAGGCTCAGCGAGATGGTTCAAAGGTCCCTTACCTCTTCAGACCCATGCACTCTTTCTGTGACTATCTGAGTAGAACTTTGCGATCCGGGTGGAATGCGCTAGAGTCCTGCAGGTATGCGTATGCATTGGTTCTGCTTGTAACCTCTTCCTTTAGACAATCAAAATGGAGGGCGTGCAAGGTTATCAAGGCAGTAAAAATCTGGGCTCTCCCTTTGTGACCTCTTTTTCAGCATGAAGACTATTGAAAAGTCGAGCCGTTTAGAAAGCTTCGCAGGCTGTTTGTAGAAGAAATGAGCCAAAATGCTTAGGGGGCGACACAGAAAGAGAGAAAGGCAGGCAAAAGAAGGAAAGGGAAGTATGGAGATCGGTTCAACTGATGTGTTAATGAATTGAAATCGGAAGTTCGTCGTTGAAGCTCAAACCTCCGGACAGTCGATGGTTTAAACGAATTGAGGCCACCACTTTGAGTATGAGGGTTAGATTGGGGGAGAGAATCTGCTGTCTGATCTGCTGCCTCTGTAGCTGAAGCTGGTACGTTGGTGTTGGAGGGATAAAAGGTTAATGGACCGTAAGGCTTGAGACGAGGACGCTGAAGGGTTTCTGGGTGACTCTAGAGAGTGGTTGGAGAATAGCAGAGATGCGTCTGAATCTGCTGCCTCTGTAGCTGAAGCTGGTGCATTAGTGGCGGAGGGATAAAAGGGTAATGGACCGCGAGGCCTGAGATGAGGACGCTGAAGGGTTTCTGGGTTATTTTAGAGAGTGGTTGGAGGACAGCAGAGATGCGTCAAGAAGGACCAACGCTAGGGACCAACGCTGTTGGAAGCCTTAGTGGCAGTGAGACGGTGGTGCCTGCTGTATGTCTTTAGCGACAGAAAGGTACGGGAGGGAACTAAAAAGTTGGTTTAGGTCTATGCAGTCTGAGCATGCTCGACTATGAACGTGGAGGTGTCATAATGATTGGCATCATTGTCCGAGTCGATGTAGGCAGGGTCTGCAGACCGCGTGAGAAGTGGCAAAAGAGGTCCCCTCAGAGGTGTTGTGAAATCTACAGGGGTGCGACTCACATGCAACTCGCGCCTCAGGTCGGGGAGCCCAAGGAGGAGCCCGAGAGCCGAAGAGGATGGGGGGGGCGAGGGCGACTTGGAAGTTGAATTCGCAAAGGACTTAGAACTCTTCTTTTGTTTCTTTGTTTCGTCATAGCCGCTTTTTTCCATTTTTTTCTGCTTTGTTCATATGAAAGTAATAAATTATTTACATGTATCACATCTAAATGTCTTCTTCATCTTTTCTTTTTCCCTTAGCGACGCTAGTAATGATGTGTTGCACTGCTTATTTACTAGATCTTAAAACGGTTGTTCATCTATTTAAAACATGTTTTAAATTGTTTTTCATTCAGTTTTAACAGTTTTTAACCTATGATTATACTAAAAAATACTCTACTATCGTTACCATGCATGGTACTCCAACCTAAAAGTACTACCATAACCACGATTTTGGTTACCACGCGGCCTGATGGCCACGTAAGTTACCATCTTAAATTAGTTACTCTTAACCGTATAGCTAGGCGCCGCATATAGAAAAAAAAAAAGAAAAAAAAAAGTTGGAAAGGTCTATTTTTTTTATTTTTTTTTTCAAATGCCTCCAAAAGGAAAAGAATCACTTTCGAATCCAAAACTTACTTTTTCACACAAAATGTGAACCTAACTGTTGACTTAAAAAAAAAAAAAAAAGTTGAGGACGCCTAATTTTTTTTTCTTTTTTTTTATGCGCGGCGGCTAGCCGTAGAGTATAATCGATCAACTCGCAGCATGTGCCCTAGAATTTGCCGCCAATGGCTGCTGCTATGCCAATGCTTGCCCCTGTGGCTTTGCCACTTTAACTTTGCTGCTTTAATTCAAGTTGGCTTTGCCACTTTGGCTTTGCCACTTAAGTTGGCTTATTACATATATAATATATATGTACATAATGTTGTTATACTCATAACTTTGAATAATAATCAGTCTTAGAATTAGTTACTACTCATCTATGGGTCGGTCCCTATAAATATAGTTGAAATAGTTAGCTATTTTCACTATTTTCACAACTATTTTTATAGTTGCTGACCTAGATAACTATTTTATTCTCAATATAGTAAAAATAGTTTACTATAGCAACTATTCCAACTATTTTTATAGGTCGTCATCTTCCATTGAAAAAGGGTTTTCACACATTTTTGGAACAAAGATGCAGCTTGATTTAGTGTTGAGAAAGACAAATCAAGTCACATAATTGTTGATCCAAAAGTGACGGTCTTTCGGGTCGTGCACTTCTTTTGCCCTTGCTCGCACGCTTGTGCGAGATGCTTGCTGCTGTGTAACTCTACGCCAGTTCCACATCAAGTCTGGCATCAAGACAACCCGATCGACAACATGTTCTGCAAAAAACACATCTGAATGGTGATCAAACGCAACGTATTTTGCATGAAGTGGGCTGGAATATGCAGGGCATTCATTCTCGTCAAATTCTCGCATTGTTTCAACAAGACATAACTTTCTTCCCAGGACCCTTACCCACTTCTCTGCAATCTCGCTCGGTGCACTTTCACGCAGACGCAACACAAAGAGAAGGGAAAGAACACCGAACACAGTCCGCTTTTCTACACAGAAATCGTCTTTTGTCATGATGTTTTCAATCTCTGGCGGACGGGGGGGATTATACTCACTGTCTTTCCATTGAACGCGAACAGGTGAAAATGCACGGAAGTTGCCGTAACAATTCCCTTTACTCTCTCCCTCCCCTGCTGGCTCTGCATTTCCGTTCTGTTCACTTTCCCTTCTCCCTCCTCTCCCCCCCTCCCCTTCTCTCTGGACGTCAGACCCTATAGTAACTATAGAATGTATCTATATAAAAAAATGTGATTAGATTCATAATGATGAGGAGGACTGGGATCAGGATTGAGAGTAAGATAGTTCATATAATCATTATACAATTATCATAATGAAATCACAATAATTATTTAGTGAACCCATCAACAGATAAAATTCTGACAAATCACTAAAAAAAAAAAAAATCACTAATATGTGCACTGAGTTTTTTTTTTTCTTAGGCGACGCACAATGGTAAAAAAAAATAAAGAATAGACATTGACAGATTTTTTTTTCTTTTTTTTTTTGTTCCTCCTCCAAGGCCATCCTAAACTTGAAGCATAAACCATGAGTAACTCATAAATGTTTTGCTTGTTTGAGCTTTAACATGCTTTAACAATCATCTTCAATAAAAAAAAAAAAAAAAAAAAAAAAA
>JAHBMJ010001572.1:84468-110774 GCA_018398765.1 Chromera velia
GGGGGGGGGGGGAAGGCGGCAGAGAGGAATGGAGTTTAAACGGACCAAAGGAAGGTGAGGCAGAACCGGAAAAAAGACATAGCATTTCTCTGTCAATGGCTGTTTGCCTCTGCATGCGTCAGTTGCGCAAGACGGAGTTCCTAACAGAAAAGGGGAAAGGATACCATGCCCTTCCATTATGAAGGACGAAAGACGGTTGGAGGACACCAAACAAAAACAGTCTCATGTTAACGTCGGAAAGGTTTTTCTCTTCGGGACGATTTCTGGTACAACCATCGCCCTACCCCCGGAGAAGACTGATGGAGAAGAGCAACACGCAGGAAAGCAAAAATCGGAAGCCGATCCGGAAAGACCGACACAGGAAGGGGCGCCATGTGAGTACCCTCCCGTTTTCTTTGTGAAGAACCAAATTTCCTTCCATCAAAGCACAAACAAAACAAACGCACCGACCCACCTTGCCACTGTCCCTTGTGTTTCACGTACACAATCGCCCTCTTCCCGCCTGCAACCACGCACACAACTACCATCAATCACTTTTCTGACCGCAAACTCTTCAGAAGAGACAGACAAGCACCCTCACACACACACACACATACACACACACACACACACACACACACACAGACAGACAGACAGAGAGAGAGAGAGAGAGAGAGAGAGAGAGAGAAAGACAGAAAAGCAGAGCGGCCGACAGACAGACAATGTGTCGCTTCTCATATCATTTTCGGTTGCCTCTCTTCACGGATGTTTAAAATGGACAGACAGCCCACCAGAAGAGACGGCCGGACAGACCTTCGTATGGTTCCCACGCCAGGGTCCCTCCCTTCATGTTCGCTGCCATCCTCATCAACGTCTGTCTCTTCTTGTTCTCGTTCTCGTCCTCCCTGTCCACCCCCGTCGTTCCCAGCACGGCCTCCCTCCCCGGGGGCTCCTCTCCCAGGTGCACCTCGTGGAAGCAGAGGCCGGAGGGCGTCTCCCTGAGGTCCTCCGATGGCTTCGGGACCCTGACGTACGGAAATCTCTGGTAGAAGGTCCAGTGCCTCTCCTCTGACGGCTGCAGTCACTTGTTTGTTCGTTCAAAGAGAATCAACACACACACACACACACAGAGAGAGAGAGAGAGAGAGAGAGAGAGACCCGAAAAGGCATATGAAGGGAAACAGAGGCAGCAAGGGAACGGCTACAAGGATCTTCTGTGTTTGCCGTACATCGGACCTCTTTCGTGTGAGTTCAGAGAGAATAAGGGTGGATAGAAAGTCCACTGGGCATCGAAGGGATGTCGTAGCGTTACCCGGATGTGTGCGAACACAAAATGAGGATCCATCAACAGGAAACCACAGAGGTGATCAATCACCAGGAGCAGCCCTTTCCTTTTTTCTCTCCTGTTGTAATGCAGAGCGACAACAAACACGCATTCGCAGAAAGCAATCGACTTTCTGCTTTCCTCCTTTCCTCTTCACCTCCTCCGACATACCACAAAGATCTCCAGTCGCTGCTTCACTCTGGCGACCTCCTGCTCGACGCTCTCGAAGAACCACTGAGGAAATGCAATCAAAAGGGGATGAGAGCATGTACCACGGGGAGAGAGATAGCCAGGAAGAGACTGGTAGAAGCAGAAAACTAAAGTCAAACAGACAGGTCTACCTATGCAGAAACTCCCATAAAATTGGAAAACGAAAGCACGAGGGGAGACGAAAACGACCGAAAGAAAAAGAGAAAGTGACCGATCTTGTCCATTCGCACTCAGGGGGGCATTTGCCCTTCTCTGTCACCTACTGCTTTTCCTCGCTTCCCGTCTCCCTTTGTGTTTCTGGGTTCATTCAAAAGTCCAAAGAAAAAGAGACACAAACTCACTCACTCACACCCACTAACCCAATCAAGTCAGGAGATGGGTTTGGAAAAGCATTTCCTTCTCTCAGAATCCAACCAATTCTATGCTTATCATTCCAAACAAAAAATCAACCAAGAATGCTACACTACATTTCCAAACCGATGCATGCCGCTCTCTGTCCCCCCACTCCTGCATGTGCGGCTGCTTCTTTCTGTGTATGTCGGCCTGCCTGCCTGCAGAAGAAAAAGGATCCCTCCTCTCCTCTCCCGCTCCCCCCTCTCCCTTCCCAGAGGCACTTGCACACACCTGTGAAAGAAGCTGAGCTGTCGATATTGACGGAGGGAGAAAAAGTTTTCCAAATGTCCCTTCGACAAGCAGTCGGGGCTCCCATCTCCTCTGACGAGTAACCTGCATGCATGGGAGAGAGAGCACACAAACAAGGGCAGGAAAGAAAAAGAAAGAAAAGGAAAGGAACGAGGATGCATGAATGAGAAGAGAAGAGAATTCCAATGCACCCACCCATGGCAGAGTTGTTGTGACAAGACAAAGAAAGTTGGGAGCAAAACATGAGAAGGGCAGAGAACCAGCAGATATGACGGGAGAAGGAGACACACGAAAACAGATAGGGGAGGAGGATCTACCGGCAGAGTAAGAAGGAGGCACGTCTGAAGGGAAAGCACGAGAAGAGCATCCACGAAGCACATCGTATGAACACAACTCACCCACCTTCCCGACTCCGTATCTGAGTGATTCCATGCCAAACAGAGTCTTTTTTTACCACCTTCTCCTGTCTGTCTATCTATACACCCGCACAGGATCGAATCCCTCGTTCATCTGACACTTCAGAGCAGACCTGAGGAAGGGCTCCGAAGCTGGCGAGTCGATTCATCTTCTCCGCTTCCCTCCAGCTTCCCACCGCCTTTGTTGCAGTTTTGAGCAATTGCTCCACGTCCGTGTCCGTTCTATGTCTCTCAACGAAAACCGCCTCCAAAATCTCTTCGTAGCTTTTGTTTCGGTACTTTTTCTTCTTGCCGAGCTGTGCAAACTTCTTGGGCTTATCCGCTGCGTCGTTCAATTCTCCGACATAGTCCTGCACCCTGCCCAAGTATTCACCCTTCGCGGCTCCCAATTGTCTCACAGCCGGTTTCATGGCGTGCACAGGTTTCAGCGCACGGCTCACATATCTCCCGGCCTCCACCTGAATCCTCTGCTGCCAGGCCGAATCCTTCAGGAGCTCATCTTCGGGAATCTTCGCCCCGACACTGTAGTAAGCCCTTAAGTAGGACACCACTTCCGAAGTGAGACGATTCGCCTGCTCGTCTCTGATCTTCTTGGACGTCGCGTCGTCGACCTGAACGATGCATTGCATTTTTTAATTATTCATTCATTCAATCGTTCAGTCAATCAGCCGATCAATCTTACGCAGACGTTCGTTTCTTTACCCGCACTCACTTATTCATTGTCCGTTCTTGCATCCATCCATTGTTCTACGGGTGGGTTCATAGAGAAACGCTCGTCAAAACAGCTTTCCGCATGTGTGGATGCTTGCGGTGAAAAAAAAGGGAGAGGACCCTCATCGGCAAGAGAAAATGACAAAGCGGAAGATTAGACTGCTGCAAGTGCAGACCGACAAAAGGAGCTGACCAAAGGCATCTTCCTTCTCCTAATCTCGGACCGTGAGGTGCGGCATTGCTTGCTTCTCAGCCCCTCGTACCGATTCTCTCCGCACAACTTCCTCGCTGCGTGCTTCTGTGCGTCCGTCTCTCCGCCTTTCTGTATCTCTATCCCTGTGGCGGTCTCTTTTTCCATCTGTCCGTCCGACTGTCGTTCTAACTGTGTTTCTGTCTGTATCTGCTTGTCTCTCTTTCTCCCTTTGTCTGGTGGTCTCATTTTCCGTCAATTCGTAACATGAACAGGCAGGCAGACTCCTGAATGATGCCACAAAGCAAATAAAATAAAGATGCGGAAGCAGGCAGGAGAAGAGAAGAGAAGAGCACCAGACCAACCAACCGTGTCCCTGACGAGCATCAGCATGTTCATCGACATTTTCGGGATCTCCAGGCGAACAGGGACAGCATCGAACTCTGCATGCGTCCATTGAACATCCACTCATCCATTCATTGATCAGGCGGAGCAGAGAAGGCAGCAGAGGAGAAAGGAGCACGCAAGAATTGCGAAAGAAAAACACATTTCATGACGATATACAAAATAGACGAAAAATTACGAAGAAAGAGAAAAGTTTGCGGACTGCATGATCACGAAGAATTGAAATGCAGACAGACAGATGATCATGCATGCATGCAGAGAAAGACAAGAACGAGTTTTAGGGTGAAAAAGCGGTGTGCAGGAAGAAAAACGGAGGCATGCAGACACATGCATGCACAAATTCAGAGACAAATGGAAGGAAGACCGGTCGATCCATTTGGATCGAGGCTTTGCGTGTCCGTCCCGCACTCACTCACTCTGGAATAAGTTCTTTTGTACAGGACTCTATCTGGAAACACATCATATCAATACACAAAGACTACACATGTATGCACATCCACGTATACAGACAGTGAGTGTATTACTGACTCACTCGGAAGATTGCTCTCCTGTTCGGGACTGTACCGAATCCAAGTTCTTGGCGTCGTCAAGACGAAGAACACGTTGCTCGCCTGAGGTGGACAGGGCGTACATAGAATGGGGTCGGTAGAGCTAGGGGAAGTAAATGTTTGAAAGGAAGGGGAAGCGGGTGCATGGGGAAGATAAGGGACAAACCTCCAGGGACAAATTTAAACAGAAGAGAACGACTTCAACAGATCGAGTAGAGATTCAGGGCAGACGAGACAGAGAGAAACAGACAGCAAAGCTGACAAACAGACACGCACGCAGCGAACCAACGCCCCGCCCCGCACCCCCCCCTCTCACGCACCCACCCATGCACGTACCAACTACATGGACCTACCTTGATGGCGTTGTCGACCTCTTCCAGCTTCAGCCTCTGTCGAGTCACCAGGGCAAGGTAGATCTCCCTCGCTCGACGATCCTGGAAGCCCCATGCAGCATTGCAATGCGCGCAGCAGGGAAACAAGGAACGGACAAATAGATAGGCAGACAGACAGACAGACAGAGACAAAGATGAGGGAGAAACACACACACACACACACACACACACACACAGAGCGTGATTTTTCGGTCGAAGAATGGGGCAGCAGAAAAAGTGGTCGTCAAAGGAGCAAACGGAGTCAAAACACACTCCAAAGAAGACCGGGCCGTCAGCAAATGGATTTTGTCCCCTCAAACACAAACGAAGAGAACAGAAGAAAAGATAAGGGAATAAGAGAAAAGACAGTCACGCAGAAGCTGTGTGTTTGCATTTTCGTATCTCCCTTTTCTTTGTATTTGTCTGTTTGTCTGTCTCGATCTACCTCCCCGTTCCTCTCCCTCTCCCTCCTTCGCTCTGACCTCTTCCAGTTGCCGCTGGACAGCCTCATAGTTTCTCATCGAGACTTGGAGTTCTGCCTCATGACTCCTGTCCTTCTTCAAGTCCCTCTCCCTCTCTGCATCCAGGCACCTGTCCAGCCACCGGGTCTGCACTTCAGAGAGGTAAGTCTCGTCGAACTCCTTCTCGATTTGCCACTGACGCAGGTTGTGGTTCCGGCACATTTCGATGTCTTGTGGATCCAGACAAGCTGCATGCACAGAGAAAAGGACAGAACAGAAAAGAAAAGAAAAGAGAAAAGGACAACAGAAGTGGTCCAAAATGAGAAGAGAGAGAGCAGGGCAAGAATGTACCCTAAAAAGAGAAGTGCAAAACACCAGGTCAAAAAGATGTGTTCAACGCTGATGGTGTATTTTAAGGGTGCGCGCTTTTCTCTATTCCGTTTGCTCTCTTTTGTTTAATTTCTCCGCCAGTTTCTCCTTGCACAGTCTTTGCTGTTGTCTCCCTTATCGTCTCTCCATCGCTTCATCGACTGACTGACGGACGGACGGACGGACTGACTGACTGACTGACTGATCGACTGACTGGTTGACTGACTGACTGACTGACTGACTCACCGACTGACTTGACTGACTGACGTGACTGACTGATCGACTGACTGACTGACTCACTCGCTCACTGACTGACTGACTGACGAACGGACTGACTGATTAACTGACTGACTGGACTGACGAACTGACTGGACTGACGAACTGACTGATCGACTGACTGACTGACTGATCGACTGACTGACTGACTGACTGACTGACTCACTGACTTGACTGACTCACTGACTGGCTGACTGACTGACTTGACTGACTGACTTGACTGACTGACTGACGGACGGACGGACTGACTGACTGACGGACGGACTGACTGACTGATTGACTGACTGACCGACCGACTGACTGATCGACTGACTGACTGACTGACTTGACTGACTGGCTTGACTGACTGACTGACTGACTGACTGACTGACTTGACTGACTGACTTGACTGACTGACTGACTGACTGACTGACTGACTGACTTGACTGACTGACGGACGGACGGACTAACTGACCGACCGACTGACTGACTGACCGACCGACCGACTGACTGGCTGACTGACCGACTGACTGACCGCACACTTCCTCGAAGCTCATGTTCTTCCAGAACTTCTCCAGGCTCTCCTTCCTGTTCGCTTCTGTCAGAGCCGCGAGACCCCATTTTGCCATCAGCCGTCTCTTCAACTCGTGACCCATCCAGAGGTTGTACTCGGCTTCCACTTTCTTCATGTGGGTTGACCCCATCGGCAAAAATCGCCTCACCCTGTGCTCTGCCGTCTCGATAGAGTGGGAGACGCCAAGACACTGCAGGGAGGCAGGAAGGGGGGGAAGCACAAAAACGAAGACAGAAACAGCGAGGAGAGGCAGGCAGAAAAAGAGCATGACTGCAGGGGTACCGAGCAGATAAGCTGAGAGAACTACGACCCCGAAGAAACGCGAAAGAGAATTAGTTCCTTCGCAACCTTTCGTTCTCCCTTGCTCTGTACACACACAGCAAATAGTTGATGAACCTGCAAGAAAGAAGTCTTTCAGACTGACGACAGATACGACGACGACAGCGGAAAGATGGAAGGAGCGGAAATCGCAAGCAAGCAAGCAACGAGCGGAATGACCAGAATAGGGCCCGCTCACTCACTCACTCACTCACTCACTCATTCACTCACATACCTTCAAGTTTTGGATGCTCTGCAATTTGTGCGCTTCCATCAGTCGGAGTACCTCCTCTGCAGCAGCGAGGCCGCACATTTTATTCATTGTATTCATCCTTCCATCAACGCCAGACAGAAGAGAATGGTCATATACACAAAGAAAAGACTGCCAGATGACGTCTTTTTTTTTTTACTCACTTTCTCTTCTCTTTATAGAAAAGAATTCAGAGTGTTGGTGGGAAGAAAAAAGACTGCGAGGAAACACCAAGGGAGAAGGAAGGCCGGCAGGAAGTACGAAACCGCTCATCATTTCATTCACAATGTGGTCAGAGGAAATAAAAAAAGACGAGAGAATCCAAGGGAAAAACCCTTTGAAAGAGACCATTGAGCGTGGTCGAGGGGACAGGCACGGAAGCAAAAGAAATAAGGGAGAAGGAAAGGCAGGAGGAAGGAACGAAAGAAGGGCGGAAAGAAAGAAAGAAAAGAAAGAAAGAAAGAAAGAAAGAGCGAAAACAGGGAGGGAACTAACTCCGAAGACCGGATGCCCATGCAGCCGCGTAGTCAATGTGAAGGGGCGCAAACGACGCAAGAACGCTCGTATTCTGCACACACTCACGCACAGTCATACGTACCGATTTTCATTCGTATGCCGACTCATGAATGAGGCCGACAAAAATGAAAACACACACACACACACAACCGAGCTTGCAAGAGCACACAACGAAACAAAAAGAGAAAGGGTGGCGCACACAAAGTAACAAAAAGACAAAGGGTTGCGGCGTCAAAAGAAGAAAACAAGCAGACCAACCATCGGCAAGCGAAGGGAATTGTCCACACTCGTTTCGCACTGAGCGAAAACGAACGAGGCGTTTTGACTGGTCGGGAAGAAGTCGAAGATGTCCCTGTACGGGTTGCCATGACGACTCTGCGCAAATACGCACATACATACATACACATGGACACACGTTACAGAGAGCACGCGGGAGCGGGAGCAGACAGACATGGGCAGAACGAACACACGCACAGAGACAGAAAGACAGGCGGAGCTGAAGACACACACACACACACACACACACACACACACATTCATGGATAGACGTGTCACGGACATTCGGAAAACTGCAAAAGGACGAGGCAGGAATAATGATGTCTGTAGATTTGTACGAACGGACCAAAGGAAGCTGGAGGCAGGCTTTATGGCATTTCTCCCTGGTCAATGGAGGCACAAACTCTGAAATCCTCATCTCCAATCAACTGACCAGGATTTCATAATAAACTTTTACGCGGTCAACCGAATCTGCATTCCCGAAGTTCGCCAGGGGACCCATACCCCCCGAATCTTTTTCCTCTCCCGTACCTTCTGTCTCCTCCAATTGCTTCCTCTGTTCTCTCATTTGCCTCGTCACAGGCGATCCGTGCCTTCTCTTATGGTCATTGTCAATCCTGGAACCAGACACACCCGACTGATCCATCGCAGCTCTCGCGGCAACACCCGTCACCTCCCCCTGCGACACCAACCGGTTCCCTCTGGGTTGCCCTAACGCCCCAGCAGCCGCCGCAGCAGCAGCTCTATTCTGCTCTTCTTCATCAACATCCTGACTCGTGTTCCACACTTCATCGGCCCCCATGCTGCTTCTTCGTCTGTCACCCCCCCCCGCGATAGAAGCCCTGAGACCCCGAGGACGCGCCCCCTCAGGATTCCCCCCATCTCCCCCCGCACCTTCTTGAGAACCTGTGCTTCCACGCGTGGCACTCGCGAAAAACATGTTACTCACCCGACGAATGAAGTTGTTGCGGAATATTCCTCGTTGTGCCGGGGTCGGCCGTGCGGTGGGGGCGGGTTCCTGCGCCCCTTCCCCCTCTGCTGGCACAGTCATGGTGCTGACGTTCAGATCTCCCCCCTCCCTTCCGAGGGCCGGCCGGGGCCCTGGTCCCCCCTCGGGTTCCTCCAAGGCCTGCTGCTCTAGTTGCTGGGGCCCTAGGGTGTGAGACGCGCGCATGGCAACGGAGCCTCGTCCTGGCCCCGGACGCCCAGCGACGGCGTCGGGCTCTGACGCTCTCCGATTTGTCGCTCCTCCCGTGTTGCCCTCGGAGCCTCTTCTTGCCTCAGCACCCCCAGCCTGACCTTCGCCATCCTCCTGAAACCTGACCCGACTTCCAGCGGCCCGGTTGGTGGTGCTGCCGGGATCAGGTGGGCCCTCGGCAGGTGCTGGCTGTTGCGGCTGTTCAGCAGCGATGCCCAAGAAACGCTGTACGCCTGCCAACATTCCCTCCCTTTGGACGGGCGCGCGGGTTTCGTGTGGGATTGCTGCAGTGCCGGCTGCTTGTGAGCCTCTATTCTGTGCCTCTTCTGGAATCTGGGGCTCGTTTTCCTGCTGGGGCTGTTGCTGAGACTGCTTCATTCTGTGCATGGCCTCGGCTCTCCTGACTTTTTTCTTCTGTTGGACTCGATGTCTCTGCGTTCCGTGGACAGACAGGGAAAGAAAACGACAACCCGCCTTTTCTCGGTCGTCTCCGGGCAGAAGGAATTTGTCTCCGTTGCTGCATACAGGAAGAATAGGAGGAGACGAATCTGGCGGAAGAGACGAATGAACATTCGGAAGGGCGGGAGAGAAAGCGGACAGTCGGCGTTTCAAGGAAAGAAAGAAACATTTTTCTTCAGATGGAGAATTTCACTGAGCGCCTCTCATTCCCTCTTAACTCAGATGAAAGTGTGGGCCACTTTCGCGAATGCAGCTCAGGTCAGAGGAAGGAAAAGTAGACGAGACCCGCGAGAAAGAGACAAAATGGGAGAGACCAGTTTTCCTTCTTGAAGAACCGTCTCCTCTTTTCCTCCGTGCTGCTTCATTTCGATCTCGTTTTTGACCCTATAGCTGCTTCTCTACGCACAACTCCCTTTCCCCTCCTGCTCACTCGTCCACCCGCAGGTCCATCACGTCTGCCTCCTTGCACGATGCGTGGAGACGGAGCATCTTCGGATCAGAGCAGCTGCCCATGATTAGGTCCTCCACCACTGCGCGGAAGCTTTGCGTTTCTGCTCCTCTCTCTGCATCAGAGCAGACGAATTAAGAGGGAAGGGGTGGGCAGGGGTCAAGGGACTCGGAAAGGGAAGGCCGCATGGGACAGAAACCAAAAAGAAGAACAGACGAGACAAGAAGAGAAAGGCGAACAGAAACAAAAAAAAATCGCACAGAGCGACGGAAGGGTAGTCAAAGAGAACAGCGAGCAACAGAAAGAAACAGAATCCACATTCTTGCAGGAGGACCGAAACAACAGACAGAGAGGCAGAGACAGAGACACAGACACACATACACACACACACACACACACACACACACAGAGAGAGAGAGAGAGAGAGAGAGAGAGAAAGAGAGAACAGACTGGCAGACCTGCTCTGCACAGGTTGATCTCCACCTTTTTGATGGCCGTGCCGATCCAGAGATTCTGGAGAATTCTTGGGAGCGCCGTGCTTCTCTCCTCGGAGAGACGTTTGAGTGTCGGTGCGAGTGCGGATGTGATGCGTGACGGCATCTCAGACAGCCGCCGTCCCTCTCCATCTTCCCATATCTGCTTCGGCCTCTCTCCCGCCAACATTGAAGCCTCGGCATTCCCCGGCCCATTTCCCTCGCTTCCTCTTCTTCCCGTCCTGCCACCAGCCTGCGTCAGTCCTCCTGTCTTGCGGCCTTTCCTCTCTTCCTCGTACCTGAAAGAAGAAAGTCATCCATCCAACGGACACAAAGGAGAAACAAAGTCCTTTACCGATAAGTCGTATACTTGTAACGGATACCTCTCAATTCTTTACTGGTACAGAAAACCGGCACGAAAGGAATTCTGCGGGCCATAAAACGGCAGAAAAAAAAAGGAAAAGGGACGCGAATGGTTGTAAGTACTAGCATAAGTCCATTCGAAAAACGGAGCTTGCCAATCTATCTGGAGTAAAGAGAGCAACCTGCTTTTCCCTCTAGTCTTTCTGTTCTACTTGTTGGCGTTCTCCCCTTCTGTTTTCCATTATTTGCGTATTCGTACCCGCCTCCTTGCAGTCGAATAGCTTCCCTACTACATACCCCGCACACACACACACACACACACACACACACACACACAAATGAAGTCCCGTTTCTCTTCCCCCCACTCACAATTCTCCCAGCACGAAGGTCAAAAACCCACTCTGCTGAACCACTACCTCCCTCTGTCTGTCTGTCTGTCTGTCTGACCTCTTCTTGTTGCGTCTCCTGATGGTGTCGTCACCCTCCAATCTTTCCAGAAGCAGGTGAGACAACGCCATGTCATAGTTGGGACCTAAACCGAGGGGCGCAGCGACGGTGTTGACTGGGATGACGTCCCGATTGGGAAGGAAATCGGAGACGGAGAGTTTGTACACATGCAGATCGAACGCATGCATGCAGTTGTGAATCGACTGTCGCAGCTCTGTCTGCATCTGTGTCGCGTTCTCCCGTTGAAACTGGAGCATCACGTCGCACTCTGGGAAGGGAAGCGTGATCTGATTCTTCAACGCATCGTACACCTGCATTCAAAAAGAGCAACCAAGCAAAAATACGACACATAACGTGGTGTCTCCACCTCTCCTCGTTTCCACTTTTCTTTTCTTTTCGTTTGATGTGTCTTCCTGTAACCTTAAGCGTGTGTTCTTCGCGAGGAGATACAGGCCAACGAGAATGCAGAAGAGTTCTTTCTGCCGTCGGGTGCTCTTTGCACACATACCTTTCTTTCCGCAAAGAGGAGGGCACGTAACTTCCCATGCTAACTCGCCCTCATGAGACGAAGAAGAACAAACCAAGTTCGGACATCACATGCCTCTTACTCAGTAACTTCAAATTCTCTTCCTTTCACGTACCTGAAGGTGCACACTCGTCCGTTCTCCAAAGCTGAGGTCTTCCGAGATGATGGACCCCACTGCTCGGAATGCGTTCTCTAACTTCTGGATGACTTCGTCGTAGTGGTCGAGGACTTTCTTCTTGTGGGCTATCTGCTCCTCGGTCTCTGCCTCTTCTCTATCCCTCTCTCGTCGCTTCTTCTCTTGTTTGTGCCTTTCGCTATTCAGCGGAGCCACTTCCATGTCATACTTGTGCTTCAGATACGAACGCTCTGCCGTCGCGAGGATTCTCCAAACAGACACAGTGGGGAAGTCATACTCTTGCTCCAGCAGCTGCCGGTGCATTTCGTCCTCCTGCAGGATGTCCTCGAAGAATGGAAAACAGAATGGACAGACAGAGTGGGGATCGGAAGGGAGAGTCGAATTCGTGTTTTTGAAGGGGCCAATTGGAAGAACAAGCAAGCACGTAGTGTGAATGTGAACGGCAAAGCAAAAGGAGGAACAAACAATACGCGACGGCCCAACGCAGTCATCCGAAAAAGGCGCAATTGATGGATAATAAAATAGACAATGTCGATAAAAATATTACCACGAGAACGCAACAAAAGAAAAAACAACCCACCATAGAGTGCAGCTTCTCCCCCCTGTCCTTCAAAGGGCTCGTGGTTGCCATCACCCTCCTCCAGATTCGTGTGTAGCGCTTCTGGTCGATCCGTCTCTGCACCTCCCGACGAAGCCTCCCTCCCTGGGCAGACGGACTGTTGGAGGCCAAAACTAATTGGGCCGCGTACCTGCATGCCCCACACACACGCGCGCGCGCGCGCGCACACACACACACACACATACACGCACGCACACACACACACACACACACACACACACGCACGCACACACACACACACACACACACAGAAGCACACACACACAGCACACACACACAGAAGCACACACACACACACACACACAGAAGCACACACTTACACACCCACACACACACCCACACACACACCCACACACTCTCTCACACACTCTCTCACACACTCTCTCACACACACACACTCACACACGCACGCATGCAGTTCAGAAACGCAATACTCATTTCAGAAGCACGTAGAGAGAGTACCAAGAACCCAAAACCCATCATCGTTGCGTCAACAACTCCCTTCCCGCAGCAGCAAAGCGAAAGAAGCCAAACAACCACCGAGAGAGAGAGGACTCATACATGCCCCCCCCGATATGCAGCTTTCCCCGACGGACCTCCACCACTGTCTGATGAGGGATCTCTTCAGATGTCTCTCGTCTCCTCCCAGCATCTCCTCCTCGCATTCTTCTTCTGCAGCTCCGATGCCGTAAAGAGGCCACGCACGTTTCCCCCCCCTCTCGCCTCCCTGCTGCAGATGGGGGGCGTTGGGCTCTCCCCCTGTGTAGGCGTGATTGACGTCTGAAGCTCTCCTGCTCGGCACGGTAGAATTTTGCGAGCTGGTCTGTGATGGTCTTGCCCCCCCTCCCCATTGCCCCCACATTTTCTTCTCTCTTTCCAACTTCGCCTTTTCCTCTTCAACATCGAATATGAACATCCCCGCATCCTTCCCATCCGAACGATAGCGCACCTGAGCGGCAGTCCCCTCCCCTTTCGAAAGGATTCCCCCGTACTTCTCACAGGAAGGAAGGGGGGGAATCTCGGAAGTCAGCATGCCTTCCCAGACCTTCCGTTGACCTGCATGAAGAGGCAAGAGGGCAAAAAGTCTAAGTGACACACAAGCAAAAGCAGGAGTGAACTCCGTCTCGCTTCGATTTGTCACAGTGAACACCAGAAACAGGTTGACTGTCGGTCGGTCTGGGTGGGAGTTCTCTCTTTCTTTTCTTATCTATCACATAAATCTCGCTAGCACTGAGTGCCGTTACTCAGAAGTTTCAGAAGAAGGAACAAGGCAAAGCTCTTGTGCCGGGTTGACAAGTCAACAACAAAAGAAACCACTGGGGATGTTACAAAGTTGGTGCAGTCGTTTTCATTCTTTGTTTCTCTCTGGCTGACTGACTGACTGATTGACTGACCGAATTTCATGTCTGCCACAGTCTTCGAAGAAGGGAAGAGAGTCGATTGGGGAATACAATGGTAGGGTATCCTCTCGTCGTTCCAGGGAACGTGTTTGAATAACGGGAGGTTCTTGCTTGCCCCCTTGTCCTTGTTCCGCCTCTGCTGCTGCTGCTGCTGCTGGCCAGGGAGCTGCTGCTGCTGTGCGACAACAGAGGCTGAGGTTGCCTGTGAGGCCGCAAGCTGGCGAGCAAGGCTGGAATTCAGAGCGACGACGTAGGTGTTGGCGATGAAGTCGTTAGGGTTCCATATCTTCCCACGTCGCAAATCGGAGAGATACATCTGCAAGGGCAACCAAGAATGCGTACCCGTTTGTCGCAATGCGAATGTCCACATACGAGTCACAGACACACACTTCATTGTGAAGCAAAGGCGAAACGGGGGGTAGGATAGGAGACATGAAGAATGAGACGGAAGAAAAGCAAATGGATCCATTTTTCTTTCTGTGTATGAAAGAGAACAACAGACGACAATGAAATGTGGGAAGCGACCCCTTTCTTTCTCTCTCAGCCACCAATTCCCTTTCAAAGAAGGACGCAAGGGATTCAAGGGGGTGCGTGTGTGAGAGAATGAGAGGGGGAGCAGATCCCTCGTGCCCCTCACTCACCGGAGGCCTATCAGCACGGAGTGTCTCCACTCGGTGAAAGTGCCGCATCGCGTGGACGAAGTTTGTCAGACCTCGCACTAGTCTGCATGAAAAAGAAGCAGATTAATGAATTGAGAGGGCAAATCAGTCCGTGTTGGTGTTTGAAAAAAATAAGATGAGAGGCCACAAAAATCGACTGAATGATCGTCAATTGACCGGATAAACCGACTGAGAGAGAATGACCAAGAAGGAGAGAGGCTTTCTCAGAATGTGTGATCTCAGGGAAGTTCTATCCTTTAGTCCACGTCTCCCGCTTTGTGTGTGTGTGTGTGTGTGTGTGTGTGTGTGTGTGCGGTGGTGGTGTGTGTGTGTGTGTGTGTCTGTCTGTCTGTCTGTACCCTCACCTTTACGTATGCCTGTCTGTCTGCACTCTCACCTTTACTTTCTATGTCCACACTTCCTTCCACTGTTCGACCCGCTCCCCTCGACAAAGAGAATCTCAAACAAAAGAAACAGAGCATTTGAAAGATGGAGCTGTACTGGAGCTGCACTTGCTCACTGACTTCTGATCGATCTCAAACACGAGGTCTTCGAGATGCACGACGACTCTCTTCTTCGCGACGTTCTCTTCGTCCTTGCCTGCAAGTGCACGCTGTTGCTCCCTCTTCTTCTTCCTCTTTGCCCTGCTGGACATCCCAGGGTACTCCTCGGATGCCACCTCGGGGTCTTCGTCGCCTTCTGGTTCTGCATCTGAGTCCTTCTGCAGAAAGAAAGAAAGAAACAGGGGAGGGAGGGATAGACACAGGCATACGCCCCTCCTTGTTTTTGATCTCTCTTCAAGGCGGAGACAACAATGTCCGTCCGGCCTGCATGTGACTCTCTCTAGAACTTTTGGCTTTGCCGTCTCACCAGAACTTCTGTGGTGTCGATCGGTCTCAAGTAGCGGCTTGATACGAAGCCGAGCCCTCGTCCCCTCCCCAAAATTTGGCCAGATCGCACAGACACACACGCATCTGAAATTCATCGAGGATAGATCTGCGCTCTCTCTCTCTCCGTCTGCTTATGAAAGCGAGAGAAAGAGAGCTTCTGTATTTGAGTTCATGGGAATTCGATTCTTGCTGTCTTCCTTCGAGTCTGTAAATTCCTTCGAGTCTGTAAACAACTCGGCACGTGCACGCAGTCGCTCTGCCGCCCACTTACATCTGGGTAGGTGTCGTCCAGCACCTCCGTCTCCAGGTGCACTTGCTTCAGAAGTTCCTCCTGATCCGCAAGGTCACTCACCTGCGCACGCACACGCACGCACACACACACACACACACACACACACACATACACACGCACGCGTGAATGCCGTGCCAGGCGAGAAGGAGACAACTGACAAAAAAAGAACGGGAAGAAAGAAGACCGGACAAATGAAGCTAGGGCAAGCCAAAGAAGCATACAGACAAAGAGAGAAATATGAAATAGAAACGGAATCGCCGAAATTCAGTTACAGACCGCCAAATTTACTTTGTGGCTCCTCTACTCTTTGAACCGATACATCCAGAAATGAATTTCACAAAACGCTTTTCGAAGGGTAACATTATGTTCATAGTCTGATTTTTTCTACTGTGTCGATTTTTCCTCTTCGTCACATTCAAAACGGGGAGGATCGAAACAGGCAGGCTGCATGGCTGAGTGGGCTGACCAGGCTTGAAGGCTGTCCGAAGACCTCTCGAGGCTCCAGCTTCTGAGGTCGACCGATTAAACCGTACCGCACCATATCCGCCCAGCCAGAGAGATTCGTCACTTTCGTGTGCTCTCCCCTGACCTGCATGTCCTCACTCACTCAACATCGAAGGAAGACAGGCACGCAGGCAGCAAGGCAGAAAGGGAACGCGGAGCTGACGCACGCAGACAAGGAGGTAGGCGGTTCTTTTCGTTCGTTCGGGAGGAAACCAAATCACTTGTTTGATGGTCAAGTGACAAAAGTCCATCATTGGCGGAGAACAGAGAGAGATCCAAATTGCAATCATGCAACTGTCATCATGATGGCTTGACAATTCGCGAGGGGATGGCGCACAGGGCAGATGGACGCCAGGAACCTCAGCCAGGCATCATGCACTGCAGTATTACCCGTACCCTGTATTTGAAAGAACCCCTCTGGACAGACAAGACAGACAGACAGGCAGACAGACAGGCAGGCAGACAGGCAGGCAGGCAGGAAGGCAGGCAGACAGACAGGCAGGCAGGCAGGCAAGCAGGCAGGCAGACAGAAAGGCAGGCAGGCAGACAGACAGAGAGACCCACCTGTTTGGCAAGGTCCTCATTGCTCGGGATGGAGGTGGTACCGGCATTCTGTCCTTCTCTCGGCTCCTGCACCCCCACACTCACTCACTCACTCACTCAAATCCATCAATCCCTCTTTGCCCCCGACAGTCACTTGTGAGCGCAGATACTCGCTCAATCTCCCCAACACACAGAAAAGGAGACACTGAGCGAGCGAGCCAGACAGAACGAAAAACAAAATGTTGAGGGAGAGACCGAGTACACAACAGCAGATGAAGGGGGGTGGGAGAACACTCGAGTCCATATCTGTCTCTCTCAAGTACCCGCCGTCCATCTGCCTGTCTCTTCAGAACACCCTCTCCGTCTTCCCCTATCCCATCCACCCTCTACCCCTTCAACCCACCCACCCACCAGGATTTTCTTTTCGAATTCTTTGATCTTCTTTGCAACTGCTGGGTCGTCTGCCTCTCTGAAGTCCCCTGCAGTAGTCGGGAAGACGTCCACGTTCAGCTGGACCTTCGCACGCGTAGGCTGCAGGAAATACCTGCAGGCACGTGCATTGGTCTTGATGAGTTGGTGTGGTGACAGGTGAACCAACCAAGCGGGTGGGCGAGCTGCGGTTATGCATCAGATGAGTAAGGGGGCCGGGCGGGAGGCATTCAATTTGTCTATTGTGCAGTCAAGGAAAAATCAAGAGTCCTCTGAAGAAGTCTCAGACCCTCTACTGAACTCAACCGAGATGCAACCGAAGGAGCTCAAAGAAAACTAACTGCTCAGCCAGCAGACCAACCCAGTAGAGGCCGAGGCAGCGTATGCAATCTTGGTCAGAAGCTCCCGGGGCAAGATCTGCAGACACGCACACTCACACTCACACTCACACTCACACTCACACTCATTCACACACCCACACACATACACACACGCACACGCAGACACACACACAGACAGAGAGAGAGGGCTCGCTCAAACGGAAAGAAGGGAAAACAACGATAATACAGCCAACAGAGGTAGGGAAAGAAATGCTCTTTCCAAGCCTCGATGGGTGCATACCGTTCTCCCATTTTTTTCCTTTCCTACCATCCCTCTGCGCGCTGACTTTTTCTTCGGCAAAGACCCCCATGTGTCTGGCTGTGCACTGCTCGTAGAGCGGAGACGGGACCCATGCAGGGTTTTGGTCGAACGACACTCTGCACTCATACATACATCACTCAGTTTAGGTCGGTCAGTTTTGCGCGTGATGGTGGCATGTCTGTTCATCCGTTTTCGTTCTAGACAGAAGGGGTTCACACGAAAAAAACGGGACCACCTGTCGAGCCTCCCCGACCATACTTGGGGACGAAAGACAGAAAGCTGGACAGGTAGACGGAGCGCCAACAGGGGGGAGAGAAGGGTGGACAGGTACAACTGAACGCTCGGGACACACAAAAGAACACTTCACACAATGGCCCCGTCAAAAAAAGCCTCGCTGTTGACCTTGAAGACCAACAACGAATGCACTAAATCAAAAGACATGCGCAAAAAAAGACCTCCAAAGTCTGTTTGTTGGTTCATCATCATCATCATCATCATCATCATTATTATTATTAATCGGTCTATAGGCCATCATGCAGTGCATGAGTCTAGGACAAGGGCAGATCAGCACACCGTTCCTTCATCAGCATGGATGGATGCAGAGAGACACTCGCTTATTCGACTGACGAGAGCCCTGTGATCTCCAGATTCTGGTGGAATCCTTCCTCGGTCCTGCAGGGAGGGAGGGAAGGCGGGGTAGGTTGAAGTGCTGAGGAAAGAATGTGACTGTCCATTGGGGAGGGGATGGACAGACAACACGCAAGGAGCGAATGCACAGACAGACGGAGGGAGACGTTTTTTGTTTGCCACCTTTTCTTTTCTCTCTTCGGATTGAAAAACCTGTTTTCTCATGCATCATTTTCTCTCCTCGTTTCCTTTCCGGATTTTTCTTGCGTTTGTGTAAGGGGGTCCTCGCAGCTTGTGATTCTGGAGAGGAGCGCTGTCAGTTGCTTTGTTGTGGTCACGCAATTAATCATTCAGATTGTCCGAGTCTCTTCCCGACCTTTTTTGAATATTTTTGATGTGAAAAGGTGAAGAGGCGTGCTTTCTGTCAAAAGATTGAATGAAAAAAACAAAAAAATCGAGGCATTGATGAGCCGACCAGACTGATATGACACAAAACGGGCAGAAAACTACAGGCCGACTGACTGACTGACTGACTGACTCTCCCTCTCTCTGCTCCTGTGCGTTTTCATTCGCCGGGACAGGGTGAGAGAGTACCTCTTCGGTACTGCCCAACTGCACGGAGAGAGGGAGGGAGGGAGGGATGCTTGGAAGGAAGGAAGGAAGGAAGAATGGCGGGGTGGTCTTTCTGAATAGGCAATTTAATGATGCTGTCTTGTACTCTTGTCCGTCCATCCACACCTCTCGAGTGGGAGGATGGAAAGCCTCTTTCTTTCTCTCACCCCGTCCCCGCCCCTCTCTCTTGTTTGCATCAAGGAACTGTGAAAGGAATTCAGATCAGGCTACAAATAAATCTGCCACTGCTCACCGACTCTTCTTCCCCCCTCTTCCTGTTCAGAGGCAATCTATGCAACAAAGGAGAAAGATTTCCAAGTGCCTTCCAACTCCTTCTACCCTCTCTCTTTCTCTTCCTTCTTCATTTCTCACCTCCACAGATGCCATGTGAATGCAGAAACCATAGGGGTGGCCTGCAAGAGCAACAAGGAGAAAGTGGGAGGAAGGGAAAGGTGAGAAATGGGAAGAGGAGGTGCGTTGGCAGAGAGGTGAGCAGAGGAGGGAGAGAGGAAAGAATGGGGAGAACAGGAACCAATACACCCACAAAACAGACCAGACGCGATTTCTCCCCTGCGTCTACCACCCTTTCTCCTTGATGAAGATCCCTACAACAAGAGCAGGCAAGCAACTCAAGTGAAAGACAAACATGAACAAAGTGGAAGCAGAGAGAGAGAGAGAGAGAGAGAACAGAGACAGACCTCCTACATGTGACGGAAGGGACCAATGCAGGAAAGAAGGAAGGAAAGAAAGAAGGCAGGAACGAAGGAGCACCTACCCACCAGGGTCAGTCATGTCGTCTTCAAATCGAATGCCCACATTTTGAGCTCGAATCTGCAACACAACAACCGACCGAACCAAGGTAAGGGAAGGTAAGAGAAGGGAAAGCAAGAGAAGAGATGCATCTGGCTCAGAGAGGAAGAGACTCACTCAGTAGCTGGGAATCGACAATTATCTTTTACTTCCACGGCGCAGTAGAAAGGACGAACTGTAACAAGGGAGCAGCAGGCCAACCAGAGACCTTGCCTTTCTTCTCTTCTCTTCTCCACCCAACATATCTTTCGGGTGGCACATTCGATGCATCTCATTGGCCTCTGCTGGATTGCTCTTTCTTTTTTTCCTTCTCTTCTCTCTTCGTTGAAGCCATTTCAATTTTCATTCTCTTCTTCTGAAAGCTTGCGGAATCGGTTCTCTTGAATGTTCAAACTCTCTCTGACATGCTTGAGCAAAACGACACAAAATGAATATTTCGCCATGAACCGAAATGTCTCGCTGATAGGAAAGCGACGTCACATTGACCACTTTGCTTCCTTTAGCTTGAGTGAGACTGACGCACGCACTTTCAAATTTGGGTAATATCGGAGAATGTCCGTTTCTCCCGTGAGGATCTGATCACCCTCAAGTTTCAGCCCTCCGACGCCCTTTCTGGTGTCCTTGATGATCCGCATCACCTCTTGGACCGGTAGACCGATAAAACCTTTCGCCCTATAGAGCGTCTTCATCATCTTCTGAGTTGCTGCAGCCAGAGCTTGCCTCACCTTCTTGATGGCATTGATGCGCTGCGAAGAGTCAACGGAAGGGAAGGGAAGGGAAGAAACGGTCCTCTGTTTTGTGGGTTTCCGGAAACATCCGACTTCCTCTCACCCTTCCCTGGATGAAAGATTGAAGCGAGTAAGACGAAAGCAAAACAAAAATCAGCGTCGTCTATAAGGTGCACCAATTGCATTCTCGTTTCTGTCCATTTCCCTTTCCCTTTCTCATTTTCACCCCTTTCCGAAGGCCCTTATCTCTTTCTCCTTCTTCTTTTTCTTCCTCCTCCTCCTCCTCCTCCTCACCGACCTGATGGCGGAGGAGCGACAGAAGAACTTGGACATGCTGAGTGATGAGCTCGCTTTTCCACTGCAAACAAGCAGGGAAGCAGATTGCCACAAAGAAAAACATGTTTGACTTTACCATTTTTTGCAGAAAGGAGAAAAAGGGAGAAACATTCGAGGATGAACGAAACATGAACGATCGACGGAAGTGCATGGAGGACTGCATACCCCTTGAAAAAGAAAGAGAAAGAGAAAGAGGGGCATCACACGGCCAGAGAAGAAAATACGGCCACAGGGAAGAAGATGCTGGAAAGAAGCGCGAGAAGTTGCTGCACAAGCACCAATGCGGACAGACTGTCGAATGAATCCCTTCCTTCCTTCCTCATCTTGCTCTTCGTGTGTCTGTCTTTATGTCTGGCTGTCTCACGCTCGCTCTTTCGCGGTCTCTGTTTCTTCTTATCGGTCTGTCAATGTCTGACTGTCCTTCTTTCTCAACCGACTTGACGCCGATTGTCTCACGTAGTCAAGAGAGCCGGCCACCTCACTCAAGAGAAACTGCAAGGGAGCACTAGTCAGGCAGTTCCAAACACAGATTAGTGCAGGGTCGCTGACTTGTTTGTTTGTACTGTAGTGGCTGCCTGTACGAGGGTCGGGTCCCGCGACAAGCACCAGGTCTGCAGGAAAAAGGAAGGAAGGAAGGAAGAAAGGAAGGAAGGAAGGAAGGAAGGGAAGGAAGGAAGGAAGGAAGGAAGGAAAGGAAGGAAGGAAGGAAGGAAGGAAGGAAGGAAGGGAAGGAAGGAAGGAAGGAAGGAAGGAAGGAAGGAAGGAAGGAAGGAAGGAAAGAAGGAGTCAGTTTCTCATTGTGCGTGCACTTGCATCAAGGACACTCGAGTTGACGCAGAAACACCTGAGCAAGGAATCCAAAAGTCTCCGTACGAAGAAGTTCGTCCGTCTCCACTGGCATTCAACTTCAAAGAGCGTCACTTTCACCCACATTACCGTCCTCTCGGTGAGTCGAAAGACCAAGTAAAGGGGGAAAAGATCCCAAAAGCGCACAGGGACCGGAACAAAAATCAGGAGATGAAAGCACGAAAAGGAGTACAACGCGAAAGACACAACCAGCAAACGATGACAACACGCAAACAGACACACCTTTGAGAGTTAGAAGGAAACCGCTCTCTGTTCCGACGGCCTGCAGAGAGAATGCACAAACAGACAGACTCACAGATGATGAGGAAAGACTCATGACCACAGAGAGGGCTGCCTGCTGAGAGATGAGAGCAACACATTCTTGCAGACAGGTCAGCGAGGCAAAGACCAGGGTCGACCGACCTACCTCGACGTCGATTGTGCCCACATACCCAGCTTTGATTCTGATGGGCAGTCCAACGATCGAGTGGACGTACTCAGTCAGAACGACCGGGTCTAGTAAGACGTCTTTTGCAACGTACTGTGTGCCCAGAAAGTTGGCACGGAATTTTCGATCGAAGTCCTCCTCCAGGAACAGCTTCCCCGTCACACCCTTCACATACTTCCACAGAAAACTTTGCAGCAGCACACCAAGCACCATTCTGCTACGCCAACAGTCAAGCAATCAGCAAGGTAGGAAGGCAGGCAGTCAGAGCCTGCTTGTGCTCTCCAAGATCCGTGAAGATCGACGACCCTTGGCCCGTTCGGATGAAACTAAATGGAGAACCTGTCGACAAGACACAATCAAATCCCTTGACAACGATAAGCAGTGTCACCTTGGCCTTTATCGGCGACAGGATCCGAGCCCCAGGGGAGCACCGAAAGACTGCACGGGCTTCACAAGAGCAACAGAGACGGATTTGGATTTGTGTGCAAAGACATCCTCATCTGCCCTTCAGGAATCCTGTGTTTGCAACCGGATACTCGCAAGTCCGGCCAGATGTGCGCAGTCTAGGTGCTTAGGAAGGATGCCAAAATTCCACACGGGCATTTCAATGTCGTCTATATGTATATTGTCAGACGCTCTCTTGACATTGTTGTTTCTCGACAAAGAATCATTTCTGGATGATTTCTGGGTGGCAGACTGAGAATGACTGAGAATCCCCTCAATTATTGTCACGGACACGGGGAATGAGTCAATGAGATTTTTCCGTGTACAAAAGTCCGTGCACAAAAGCCGCGTGCAAAAGTTTTTTGCTGTTCCGAGACCAAATCCGTGCACGCGGAACAGCAAATTTCTGCGAGCGGATTTCCGCGTGCAAAAGTTGTTCGCGTGCAAAGATTTGTATGCGGATGTTTGTTTTTGATGCGCCGTGTGCAAATTAAAGTTGCCGTCCGTCTGCACAAGTTGTTGACTGTGTTACAAAAGGATGAATGGGTGGCCTTTCTTCAGATGGTCGATGTAGGTAGGTGTAGGTAGGTGGCCTTTGTTCAGAGATGTCGGTATTGAAAATTTGTTTTCGTGTACATTGATAAGAATTGCTCGGTCGGCAACGGAGACGGGCTGCATGAGCTAGACGATGGGGAAGCGACAAGCCCAGAAAGAGAAGATTGAAGAGCGGAGGGCGAAACGTGTTCTCAGCTGGAAGAAGTTTTCGGGCGGCGTGCACTACAAGCGAGTCGCTGTAGATTTGACGGTGCTCGAGAAGACCGCACATCGGTGGAGGGTGCAGTACGACCAAGGCCGGAGTTCTGATTTTGCCTTCAAGGGGCCGGCCAAGAAGCTCAAGACCACAGATGTACAGCACTTGGAGCAGTATCGAAAGTCCTTGAAGGGCACCACAATGGAGAACTTTCATCGTGGGGCCAAACTCCTTCTTGGAGTTGATTTCCACTATAGAACCTTGTGTCGCGCTTTTCGCTTGGCCGGATACGTCTCCAACAAGAAGTCTGCAAACCAGGCGTCCGAAGCGAACCCAAGGTATGTACGTGACTTCGCCTCGGTACTGAACAGCCTCAAGGACTTTGGATGTGGAACAGACTCGTTTGTCTTTGTTGATGAGGCAAAGTGTCTGATGGGAGACTCATACCGTGCCAGAGGGTGGGAGAAGAAGGGGAAGACGCTGTATATTCCGTACAGCTTTTCAAAGAAACACGTGAAGGTGAACGTGTTGGCAGCGATGGCGGTCGATGGAATTGTTGGAACAGACGTGCTGCCGGACCTTTCTGTGGATAGTGTCCTCTTCGAGAAGTGGCTGGAGGCCTTTGTGCTGAGTAGGTGCGGATGCTTCCCCGGTCGTCGGAGTGTCCTGATTATGGACAACGCGTCATTCCACGATGCATACCGACTCTGGTGGCTCTGCTGGAGCAAAGGTGTTTTCCTCCTCTTTCTGCCCCCCTACTGTCCACAGTTCAATGCTGTGGAGTTTCTCTTCTGGCTGTTGAAGGCTCGCTTGAAGAGGCATCCCTTTGTCACCATGCTTGTGGGCAGCGTTTCCCTGCAGCGTGTTGTGTCTTTGATCTTGGAGGCCTTCCCCATTTCGGACTGTGAGTACTGCATTGCAAAAGCAGACGTCTATTAAATCCCTCTTGAATCATTCCGTGAAATTATCTCCTGCTCCCTCCTTCCTTCTCACCTCTTCTTCCGTCTCTTTCCCTCCTTCTCTTTCTTTTCCCCTCGATCCTTCTCTTCTTCTCTCTCCTTCCTTCTACTTTTCCTTCTCTCCTCGTCCTCCTCTCCTGTAAGACTTCTCTTCGTTTCTCTGTTCGCCTCGTCTCTTCTTTTCTCTTCTCTTCTCTTTTCTTTCCCTCCTTCTATTTCTTCCCCCCTCCTTCTCTCCTTCTCTCTTCTTCCCTCTATTGTTCCTTCTCTCCTCTTCCTTCTCTCCTCTTCTCTTCGTTCCTCGTCTCTTCTCATCTCTTCTCTTCCCCTCCCTCTCCTTCCTTCTCTTCTCTTTCTCTCTCTCTTTCTCTGCTTCCTTTTCTTTCGTTCCCTCCTCTCTCTCTCTCTCTGTATGAAGTCGACTACCTGGGTGAGAGCTTTAAAAAAAATTGTAGCGTGAAAAATTAAAAAAATAATGCTAGCTCTCTATAGAGATCCTAAAATTTAATTACTAATTTTAATGTAAAAAAAAATATTCAGGTTATATAGATATCCTCTAACTGGTGAATGCTGGATAGATGATTTAAGACGTTATTACTAGCTCAGTCCAGTTGATTAAAAAGTTCAAAACACTAATACAATTGTTATAAAGTTTTTAAAATTTTTAAGTTGCTGGTTAAGTTTTTAACAAAAGTTATTTTTTTGTGAATTTATTTAGAGACAGTGAGGCTATGCACTAGATTAAAAAAAAACTGACAAATTTTTGTAGAATTGCGTATTCATAATTTTCAATAATTATCTTTTTATTTTTTTAAAAATTCTGGTTTGAGAATATCGATACAATCAATCATTCTCTTCTTCGTTTTCCTCCAGGGGAGGGAGAGGCAGAGGCAGGGCTTGGGCCTGTATAGCAGGTATTTCCGCATTTTCCAGCCCTGCAGAAGACGGGGTGTCTCTATCAAACCTAAAAAACTTGTCCAAGTCCGGGACCGAAGGGGGACTTGCACGAGAGATTTTTGCTTAAGGAGGGGGGGTCGGCGGGAGAGAAGTTTGCGGGGGGGGGGCTCCCAACTGTTGACACGGGGCAAAAGGGCGCACTGCGGGGTGTTGGACGGACCCAGGGGTGGTCACCGGAGAGATAGCCAGGGGGTCGCTGGACTCTGGGACGGGGGAGAAGAAGGAGGCAAGCTAGGAGGCAAGAGGGCGAGGGAGCGTAATCAGATGGTAGAGGCCAAGGGCCTCCGTCAGCGAGGCTATAGGGGTAGGGAGAGGAGGAGCCACGGCCGCCCGTCTGCTGGGGCTGCCGAAGTGGGCGGGGAATTTCCTTGCCAATTTCCGGGAAAGCTTCCACCACTTAGCCGGGGTGGAAGGTGCCCCAAGCGGGAAAGGAACGCAGGGAAGGGAGACTCGGAGTGAGGGACGTGGGCTGCACACAGAAAGGAGCCATAAGCAAAGTGCGTAAGAGGTTAAGGAATGAAAGGAATTGTTAATAGAGTGACTGGGTGAGAGAATGAGTAAGTGAGTGAGTGAGCGAGAGAATGAGTAAGTGAGAGACCGACCTCGCCGGTGCTGGTAGGGGGGGCAGGCTCCGGAGGAGGAGGCGCAGAAAGCCTGACAGGGGTAGAAGACGAAGAAGAGGGCCGCATGGAGAATCAGTGAGACAGTGAGAATGACACACAACACATAGACACACACATATACATACACACACACACTCATACACACACACACACACACACACACATACACACACACACACATACATACACACATACACACACACACACTACACACACACACACACACACACACACACACATACACACACACACACATACATACACACATACACACACACACACTACACACACACACACACACACACACACACACATACACACA
>JAHBMJ010001573.1:0-5000 GCA_018398765.1 Chromera velia
CCTCTCTTCCTTTTTTTCCGTCTTTTTTTTTTTTTTCTTTCTTTCTTTCTTTCTTTCCTTCCTTCCTTCCTTCCTTCCTTCCTTCCCTTCCTTCCTTCCTTCCTTCCTTCCTTCCTTCCCTCCCTCCCTTCCTTCCTTCCTTCCTTCTGTCTGTCTGTCTGTCTGTCTGTGTTTGCTTCTTTCCTTTCTTTTTCTTCCCTCCCTTCCTGTCTCCCTTTTCTTCTGTGTTGAAATTTTTCGTTTCTTTCTTCCTCTCTTGGGCCTCTGCCCTTTTGCCACATTGAAAGAGTGGGTTCCAGCGATAGGAGCCTTGAGTCACCGTACAGGTTGACAGAAATAAGGAAAGAGGCACACACAGACACGGATACACACACGCACACACACACACACACACACACACACACACACAGAGAGAGAGAGAGAGAGAGAGAGGGAGAGAGAGAGAGGGGGGGAGAGGGAGAGAGGGAGAGAGGGAAAGAGGGAAAGAGGGAGGGAGGGAGGGAGAGAAAGGGAGAGAAAGAGAGAGAGAGAGAGAAACACACACAAAGACACGTACTCGCTCTTTAGCCCCATACTCAGGTCTGAGGATATCAAGTTATACGTCGCCATGTTGACCAGACTGAAAAAAACAAAGCCCAAAATTCCGGACCAGCCCAACGACGACCGCCAAATCACCGCACGACAAAACAAGTGGAGAACCTGCAGGGGTGACCGACAGTAAGTACTTTGACACAAAAACCAAAAACACGCGGTTCCAATGGGAGATTTCTGGTGCAAGAATTCAAATTATCCTTTAATCGACCTGCAGGTTTATTCACGTGCACGGACAGACGCCTCATTCCTTACAGCCGCCACTTGACAATCATCGCAGTTATTCGAGCAATGATACTGAGTCGGTGACACAATTTCACTTCCACCCAGCGACGAAAGACACATGCGCGTGCTGTCGCAAAAAACTCCTGTGGAGCGATAGATCAGACTACTGGCGCTGGCCGGAGAGACAAACTCACCGAAACGATGCCAATGGCGAAAAAGTAATACTGGATCGCCTCGCCGGCTTTTTTCGCCGTTTTCTTTTCCGACTGCCCAGCCATCCCGGCAAGCTCGATTGGCCAAAGGACGCCCTGTTACAAGGCAAGGAGCAAGAGATTGAAGACAGAGGACGTTCAGCTTGATCGCTGTCGATCAGACTGCGCGTGTGTGGGTGAGCTTCAGCTTCTACCAATCTGAGCGGACTAGACCGTCTACCCACGCCGTCTCCTCCACTCAGTCCTGTCTTGCAGCCCGACAACGTACTGCGTGCATTTCCGCGTAGTTAATTGTGGTGCCTCCGTTTCGTTGCTCAGTCTGGAGAGCTTACTGCATTTTTGGTACACACACTCAATTTGGCTGTCCATGGCAGCCCTGCTGCCCTTAATTGCAGATCTTCAAGCTGCTCTTCAGATCTCTTCACTGCAGCTAGCTAGGAGCAGATCCAACATGATCGAACTGCATTCTCTCCTCCGACGCGCGCGCCGCCGCGCCGATCGATCAGGTACGCGTACGCGCGCGGCGCGGCCGGATCTGAAAATATTAATATACGTACTTACATGCGCATGCGCACTTGAGGTCCCGCGGCGCCGCCGCATGCACGCCGCCGCCGCGTCTCCGTCTTCGAAAAGCGGTCGACCAAGATGCAACTAAGTCTTCGCCGAACATTGCCGAACTGCATGAGATCGTTTCATATCGTTTCTGCATTGATCGAATCTGCAAGCATTTTCGAATTTGGCGCCAATGAATACCTCCGTTGCTGCGAGCTCTGATAGCACTATATCGTACTCTCGCATGTGTCCATTGACTGTGGCCCTAGTTAACTTCGTCTGACTGTGGCTGCAACGGTCGACCGAAATGTCTTCCGCCCTTCTCCTGGCGCCAGCATGTTCGATCTGGAGTTTTTTTCGTTGCTAATTCTTTGCTGCGTTTTCTTTGTCTTCATCTGCAGCCTCATCGGTCTCCACGCACGACGCACCAACCAAGTGAAACGCCACTACTAATTTTCCGTTTCCACCCTGAGCAGTTCTTGAAAAAAGAAAGCGGTTCGAAATCGATTGTTGTGTGCTAGCTCCATCCCCATGCCCGATCCTGAAAAGGAAGACGCTCCCATAGAGCCCGCCCCCAAGCGGTTGAAGAGGGAAGAAGGGGAGGACGGAGGAACAGAAGAAAAAGAGGAGGCAAAAGCAGCGTCTCCTTCCGGCTCTCCCGATGTCAAGAGAGAAGAGTCAGGTGTGAAGAGACAGGACTCGGCTGCGTCTGGGAAAACTCCAGAGAACGCCGCAGCAGAGAAAGAGAAGCAGAAGCCACCTTCCCTATACGATGCTAGTGCCATTCTTGACCTTTCCCCCGACCTTGACCGCAAGACCCTTGCAGAATGGCTGGGGCATTCAATGAGATTGAAACGCCTTTATCGTGCCTCTGTGTCTGGATGGGAGCATGAGGCTTTCCTGCGACGGTGCGAGGATTGGCCCTCCACGGTCGTCCTGGCGAAGGCTTCCTCGGGGGGTCAGGTGTTCGGGGGGTTTTCCGACAAGCCGTGGAAACGGCGGCACGATTTTCAGGGCTCAGAGAGTGCGTTTCTGTTTGCCCTGTCCACCCAGACTCCCAAGGAGGAAACAAAAAAGGAGGAGGGGGGGGGAGAGGAGGATGGAGGGGGGGAAGAGAAGGGAGAAGGAGAAAGCCCGGATGCTGCTGCTGCTGCTGCGGCACAAAAAGTGAAGGTGGAAGAAGGCGAGACTTCCAAGGAACGGGAAGAGGGGGAGCAGACGGAGAAGAAAGAGGAAGAATCAGCAGCTGCAGCAGCAGCCCCTCCTGCGGCTGCTGCTGCTGCTGCGGCCAAAAAAAGGGGTGACAGTCACAGTGAGCGTTGTGTGCCTGTCCGCGTCCCCCTGAATCCTCTGAATTCCAACACCGCAATTTGCAACCGACTCGATTCTCTGCCGGCCTTCGGGAGCGCTCACGATTTGTTCATCGCAGCCAACGCAAACTCGAACAATCTCTCCTATTGCATGGTCGGGACGACATATAAAATCCCCCCCGCCGAAAAATCCTCCCTTCCCTCTCCCTTCCTGGCAGGAACCTTCACGTTCTCCCTGGAAGAGTTGGAGGTTTTTGCAGTGCTCCACAAAAGCGAGTACTTCACTTTTGATACCACGCGCTCGTTTTTGGAGAACAGGAGGAACCAGAAACTGGCAGCAGCCGCTGCCGCTTCCGCAGCTGCAACCCCAGGCTCGGGCCTGGACACGAAAGTGTTCATTCCTTCCCCTGCCCCCACTGGCAGCAGATCAGGAGTCCCCCCCCTCCTGCCCATTTTGTCCGTTCGCCCCCCCCCTCCCACCAAGGAAGAGGAGAAGGGTTGAAAGAGAAAATCAAAGATGTGAGCCCTGGGCCACCCACCAGCCCCCATCGATTAGAAACTGCAGCTAGTGCGATCCTCCGACCGCAATCATTGATCCGAGGATCGATCTAGTGATCGATCGCAACGCAGAAATACTTAATACTGCTTAAATTAAGCTAGAAATTAAGTACGCCACTACTAAGCTACCAAATTTCTGGCAAAATTTAATTAAATTCAAGTATCGATGTCAATGAATAGAAGTCTCAGGCTTCTAATTGCTTCTAAAAACGTGTGAGAACGAGTTGTTTTCTCATATTTTATTAAATTAAAATTCTTATTCTGAACCTAGTTCTTAAATGTTCTTAACTCAGTTCTGAACCAGCTTTTCAAGTTTAATATGTACATGAGCCATCATAGTAGGATAGGATAGGATTCATAATGATCTAGATAGATCTGGATAGTACATAGACTCTTTACAAGGACCTAGGAATTTAGATAGATATTAGAATAATTTAATAAATTTTTGGGATCGATTTTTCTCGATTTTCATGAACTTAGTAGGATGAAACTACTACTTTCAGTATCATTCACTAGTACATTCAAGCTAGGGATCAAGTAGAATAGTCAAGTAGAACTTGATTTTAACGGTGCTTAATTATAGACATATGTTGTTGAATCTAGTGTTGAATATGAAAATAACTGAGTAATTGAAAAACTTTATATAATTAAAACTATAAATTGCTGAAGAAAGTGTTACCATTTTTTACAACACATTGTTGATGCACCGCCGCCGCCCCGCGGCCTCAAAAGATCATAGTAGCCCGGGCCGTTTCATGTCGTTTCCTTAGGCTGCGTTGTTCATCAAACTTTTACTTTTCAGTCGGAAAATAAGTCTGCATCTTGCACTCTTGTGCCACCGACTTCACGGTCGGGTCTTTGAGCCTCCGTGCGAGCGTCTCTATGTCGATCCCGTCTTTGATGGACTGCACGCGCAATTGCATGCATGCACAAAATCAAATTTGAAAAAATATAGATCGGAAAATCAGTCTGAAGAAGTACACTCGCACCTTCATCTCCGACAGGAGGGAAGAGACTCCCGCATCTCTGCTCAGATCAGATGGCCAAGTTTGCCTCTGTTGAGGACAGACAAGCCGATTCAGATGGCAAAAGAAGACGAGAAAGAAAGAAAGAAGACAAAATGACAAAGGCTTTCGGCAGAGATACTGCGAAGCACTGGAATGCCAGTGAACAGACTTTTCGTTCAACACTGCCACGTTCTTGCCCGTCTCTTCTTTCTACAGGAATAAGCATGTATGCGTATACATACGCGATTCTTTGTGCCTCTGTGTGTGTGTGTGTGTGTGTCTGTGTGTCTGTGTATCTGTGTGCGTGTGTTTGTGTGTGTGTGTGTGTGTGCGTGTAAAGGTAAGTAAGCAAGAAAGAGAGAAAGAAGCAGCAAAAGGATCATGCGAAGAGCCCCCCCCCCCCCACACCCACACACAGACGTGACCAGACGCAGTCAGTCAAGGCAAAGATTCCACGACCAGACGCAAGCAAAGGCTTCCGCCTCCCTCGAACTCATGTGAGACTTTCTCTTTCCGACCGACCGACCTGGAAAACTTTATCGACA